>JACEGR010006047.1:0-65514 GCA_014170235.1 Listronotus bonariensis | reverse complement strand
TTGTCTGGGAAATTCAAAATTGTGTGTTTTGATTTTAATTTTAGCAAAGCTATTTAAAACTCTATCAAAAACGAAAAGCTTTTTCTTACAGGAATTTCTTGAGCTCTACAAGATACTATTTGCTTTAGAACTCTTTGTTTAACCTCCGGACAGTGCGGACGTGCGTAGAGGACTACAAAGTTTTCCCGGAGTGGCGGTTAGAGGTGCCGTACGAACGTTTTTTACCTTCGGGGATCAAGGAAAGATTCACGCTAAATTGACGGCATCTTTCTTCTGGATCTAAGCGCTGTGAGCGAAGATTCCTATAAGCTGATGGTATCCTGTTTGGTGGTCAACACGAGGTATTTTTCAAATGGCGGGAAATGGATGGGCGTGCCATGGGAACTGTCAGTAGTGAAAGTGAAGGTTATACGTAACACCAGTAGCAGATCTTGGTTTGACAGCCGACAATTTATGCATTGCATCGATTGTTGAATTATTTGTTTTCTTTGGAATTCCTGGGAGCTACGAGCTCGATTATTCAGATTTTCCGCCGACGAAGCCCTGGAAAGCATAGTCCGGAAGGGGAGAGTGGTGGATTGGACCTGAAGAGACCAAAACCAAGAAAAAAATAGAGAGAGAGAGAGACTATTTGCTTTGAATGTGATGTTTCATTTTTAAGTAACTATTTTGAGCTTTGTATTTTTAAAAGAATTCAATAGTGTATCTCAATGTTTTATTCGGAAATTGTTTTATTTCAAAAATACATTTTTTAGATTATTTTAACGTGACAGGTTTACTTTACGTACGGGTGACTATAACCCCTGTTAGCGGTGGGCTTAACAGTGATTTTTTGATATCGGTGATCGCTGCTACTGCTATCTAAAAGTAGCTGCTACTGAAAACTGTGATATTATCACTCTTTACGGAAACATGCTAAATAAAGTAATAGTTAACCTTGTTAAAATTAAATGAAGAAAAAAATATATAATTTTAAAATACATTCTGTCATTTAATATACATATAATTTAAATATTGATTTGCATTAGCATATAAGTAAATGTATATAAAAAAAAACGGACATTACACGAAGAATATTAAATATCTTTTTTTATAAACATTTATAGCTTTGATCATATTTTTTGGGCAATCCATTTGCGATAGATTTATTAACAAATCAAATTGATAAAAAAAAATAGTTTTCATCCGGTAAGCGAGCCAATTCGCATCCCGTTTCACTAACGTAAACATACATCTATCTATCTATCTCTTTGTTTTATGGCTCTGATACTAAGTCAATTCGCCAGTTCTCCCGTTCCGGTCATATAAGCTATCGCTTATAAGCTTTCCCGGCTTTGTCCTTGGAAAATCTGGATAATCGAGCTCGAAACTCCCAGACTTTCCTAGCATATAAATAGGAAACATTTGTAAACATCAACAACAGCGATGAACTTCTGAACATACATAAATTGTGACTGTCAAGCCAGCGGCTGCTACTGGTATCGCGCATAACCGTCACTTTCACTACTGACGTATTTCCGCAAGGCGTGCGCACCTCCTCGACCATACAAGGACACCATGTGTTCAACACCAAAACGTAAATCACCATAAACATAAACGAAAGAGGTTAGAATTACTGAATCGCAATCACAATCACCATCCAGCGATCGCAGTCGCCGTTTAATGTTGTGGTTACGGGCAGCGCCACCTCTGCGAACTGTGAATATTAAAGAGTGATTTTTTGACTGCTATCGCCAGGCGCAAGTAGCAGCTACCAAAATGATTTGTTAATAACCGGTGATTGGTAGCAGCGACTGCGATCGCAGTCACACCTCTAACCCCTATAACCAAAATATCATATATTTTAAAATAATCCAAGAAAAAATGAAAACCCATTTAGTAATTGTTGGCTTTTTTTATGTAAGTAATCGAAACTTAAAACACTAAAGGCGTTTTTAAAAACTGATCCGATTGGTTGAGGTGGATCCAATTAGCTGTTTTTAAGATTCACTGGGATTATTGTTATTTTCTAAATACATATGTTCCATTTGGCCTTCGTTCATCGGGTTTGTGTCAAAACAAAACAACCCTATTACTTTGTTCTTTGTCGTGCTGTTAGTTGTTAAGATTTTAACGATATTTAAGGTGTAAAAAAATAGTAAATATTGAATTATTGTTATTGTACTTTTTTTTCTTGTAAGATACATTAACCTAAAAAAACGAAACAGGTAATTGTGACACTTCTGATTAACCCGACTAACCCTTTCTTTCATCTCGGTCAGCAGTATCCAACTCTAGTTAGGGATCCGATCAATTTATAAACACGGGTAGAGGTTAGCCGATCCTTTTTGAACGTGTTTACATGGATCGGGTTAACCCAAGTTCAATTTTTAAAGATCTCTCTCTCTCTCTATTTTTTTCTTGGTTTTGGTCCCTTCAGGTCCAATCCACCACTCTCCCCTTTCTGAACTATGCTTTCCAGGGCTTCGTCGGCGAAAAATCTGGATAATCGAGCTCGTAGCTCCCAGAAATTCCAAAAAGAAAACAAAAACAATTCAACAATCGATGCAATGCATAAATTATCGGCTGTCAAACCAAGATCTGTTACTGGTGTTACGTATAACCTTCACTTTCCCTACTGACAGTTCCCATGACACGCCCATCTATTTCCCGCCATTTGAGAAATACCTCGTGTTCACCACCAAACAGGATACCATCAGCTTATAGGAATCTTTGCTCACAGCGCTTAGATCCAGAAGAAAGATACCATCAATTTAGCGTGAATCTTTCCTTGATCCCCGAAGGTAAAAAACGTTCGTACGACACCTCTAGCCGCCACTCCGGGAAGAACTTTGTAGTCCTTTACGCACGCCCGCACTGTCCGGAGGTCAAACAAAGAGTCCAATTTTTTTTTAAAGATGCCTTAAAAGATTTTTAATGGATCTCTTCGTTTTTGACATACAGTTTAATTTTTTTTTTTCATTATAAGACTTCCCCGCATGTTTTTTTTAAATGTTATATTTTTTAAGATATGAACCACACATATATCATTTCTTATTGAACACCCTGTATGTTTACAAATCATTAAACTATGTTGGACCAGAGCTGGTTGGTTTGGTTCATATCTGAAAAAATACGAATAAAAACCATGTTTTTGAAGTTTTTGCGAACCCACAGTTTTTTTTTCTTCGTAAATAATTTTTTTACAAGCAATTTTTTTTACCAACTTTAAAACAAGGAGGAGGTTTTATGTTCGACGACTATATTTTTTTATGTAGTTTCACCGATTACTCAATTCAATCAATTGTGGACCGATTTTTAAAATATTTGAAAACGTGCACTATCGCTGTGGTCCCATTGGAACCAAGTTAAGATTCGGTGGTGGAATCTTGGGAAATACAAGAGAAACTTCAAATATTAAAGGCACGTACCGGCTTTATTATCCATACCACCAGTTAGAGTCTTGTCAGTATTCAGAGTTTCATAAGCCTAAATACCTAGATCATATACCCACTAGGGGCAGCATTGCCGCTCTGCTCGAACAGCATATGTGAAAGAGAAAGATACTAGTGGTATTTTTAGTGTGTGTTCACCTATTAAATGTTAATAATAAACTTAAAACAGAAAAATAAACATTTACAAAAATCCTGAACCGACTTACATAAATTAAACTCACTAAGAGGCTAAAAATAATAAATAAATAAAAGTTAAAAAAAAATGAAGTCGGTTAATAACACATGTATAGATGGGTCTATATTTAATTCATTCTGAAAGCGATGCCGCCAAGTACACAAAAAAGATAAAGTAAACAAACCTTTTCGAATGCACATAGCCTCGGCCAGAGCCTGATTACATATTTTTAGATAAATAATAAAAATACATTGCTAAAACACGTATCACCTACTTACAAAACATTCTTTTATTTCGCCTCTGTCCTACTATAAAACCGGTGGCGTGATACTAAAAACTCGTCCAGTTAAATATTTTTAAATATTTTTTTGCTGCAATAAATCATTGTTCACAAAAGGGTTTCTTTACTTTATCATTTTTTAATAACTACCAACTTTATTTTTTATTATTCCAGATCAAGATTTTTGTGCCGAAAAATGATTTTTTATCCATTTGTGCTTTTGCAAACTTTGCCATTTTAAAGTCTGTAGTAAATTTACACAGTTAAAGACATAAGGTCTTATTGTATAAAAATATGTCCAATTGCCTCACATCCTCGCTAATTGGTGAGACAATATTAGTCTTCGATTGATTCTTGGAACACGCGATCGGGTTTGCTTGTCCTCCGCCCACGACATCGTTTCGTAATGACTTTCAATCTGTGGAAAATTAATCATCGGAACATGGCACTAATAACCCGGAACGATGTCGAACCTGAAAATGGCTCTATCGGATGACATTTATTCGCTTTTATCGGATCACTGGGCTTTTTGTAATTAGTTTTTTTTTAATAACCTAGAAAAAGGTTTCTTATTAGCGATTCAAATTAAGAAACACAATTTTGCAACAGGGTCAGTCAGCGTCGCGAGAAATTTTATATACTTACTACAAAACTTAGGTTTTTAGTTATTTAAACTTGAACTGCAGACACAACAATACCAACTGTATACATTTTCGTTTATTGCAGAATTTTAGCGCTATTGTACCCGCCATAATAAGTTGTAAATTCTTTTACTTAAAATAAAAAACATTTGGAATTACATCTTTCAACAAATATCACTTCCAAAACAATGCAAAATCAAATGCGCAAATTCTAGACGCCACTGGATTGATCATCAGCTTTGATTTTACCCATTATTGCCAACTTTTCTCCATGGAGTGCCCTTCCTTGCGTCCCCGACCTCGAACCGCCTAAAAGTTGAGGATGTGTCGCAACCTTATAAATATAAACTAACCTGAATAGGTTCACCTACTACAAAATAGCGGTACTTTAAAATTACCTAAATACCTGATTTGAATGGCCATATTTTCGAAAGTAATTAAGTTAGATGTACCTAATATGGCATTTTCTTAAAGATGTTTTTAAAGATCTTTTAATGATGATACTGGTGGTAACATACAGGGTAGCAAACAAAGTATATATTTTACGCACCCTGTATAATATATCACCAATCACCATTAAAAAGATCTTTAAAAGAGCTTTAATAAAATAATACATTAAGTACATCTAACTTTATTCCTTTCGGAAATATGGCCATCCAAATCAGGTATTTAGGTGATTTTAAAAGTGCCGCCATTTTGTAGTAGGTGAAGGTATTAACTTTATATTCTGGAGTTGTAAAGTACCTGTCAGGAGCTTTAAAAATGATGTGCCACAAGACCTTCCTTTCATATTATTTTTTTCGCAATATGGTGCCCAGCTGGCACCTTAACATGTAGAGCTGTCATTGATATGTAAAAAATTGCAGACCAATTAAAAAGCAAGTTATCAAACATGTAACTAAAAGAACTACTCCCCGCACAATTAAGATTTGCGTCTGAAACAAACCAAAGTCCGACCCAGCATTAGGGATATGACAAAAAACAGTATCCAATATTTACAATTTTATTTAAATAAAGATAGTAGAGGTGTAGGGGCTAATGTGCCAGCCTCTCACCACAGCGATCCGGGTTCGAATCTCAGAATCGGACATCGGATTTTCGATTGCTCGTCACTTGACAATTGGCAATGGCAAACTACTGTGTAGTATTCTGCCAAACCCTAGGTAGTAGTTATTAAAAAAAAAAAACGGCTTTGGTGACACTATCGCGTTATCTAAAAAGTGCTGTGAAATGCAAGAACTGCATGTTTCAGTGCTTGGATAACGTTGACGGAACACGACAAAAAAATGGATTAAACATCCAGTAACCCGGCACTCACGGAACACTGGTATTTAGGCATAGGCCTTTGTGAAATGTCATAAAAATAAAACAAAAATAAAGACAGACACTGACCGTTTATATATCGTCAAACATATGAAACCACAACGAAGCCATCGGGGGTAAGATATTAGTCCAGTCAAATATGGGTAAAATAAAATATCGGCTTATATTGACTTTTACACAATGATATGTTTTTCGGTTGTGTTGGGACAGCAGGCTGTTTTTATTTAAAAAAAATTGTAAATAACTAAGTTTCTATTCGTTTCTAAACATATTTATGTAAAGACAGCTAAATTAAATTACATTAATATGACAAAAAATATTATTAGCTTAAATTGCATTAAATGACTTGTTTTTACAAGATAAATTTAAAGCGATTATTATTTTTGTCAAAATCATCCAATTCTATATGCAGATTTTTAAATGCAGTATGACAGCAGTAGTCAGAATGACATCTAGTAGATAAAAAAATTGGGTATAAACAAAAGTACTCATAACGTAGAAAGCGATATTATTGTTTTTTTCTGAGTACTGAATCAAAGGTTTTAAAGATTATTGAAAAGGCTTTGAGCATAAAAACGACTTAAAAATAGGGTCATTCGACCACAATTTCCAATTACAAATATATTCCGAAAGTGCACCAAGCTGTTACTTTAACATTTAGGCCATGTTTCCACGGGCCACTTTTTAAGGTTGATATGAGCCACAAAAAGTGGTTGGTGTGTGATTAGCTTGTATTTCTGTTTCAACACTGTTCAACAATGCCTAAATTTTACTCCTTTTACACGGGCGTTTTGACAAACAAAATGAAACTTCTGTGAATGTCAGTCGCCGATCCTTTTGTGGCCCAAATCCAAGGTTAGTTTATATTTATAAGGTTGCGACATATCCTCAATCTTAAAGTTCGGGGACGCAAAGGAAGGGCACTCCACGAAGAAAAGTTGGCAAGACTGGGGTAAAATCAAAGCTGATGATCAATCCAGTGGCGTCTAGAATTTGCGCATTTCATTTTGCATTGTTTTGGAAGTGATATTTGTTGAAAGATGTTATTCCAAATGTTTTTTATTTAAAGTAAAAGAATTTACAACTTATTAATAATTAAAAACTGTTGTGTAAACGGTTGTTCTACTAATACAATAAACTATATATCTCCAGCACTGAACAACATGGCCGAAAATGGGAGATGTGACGTCATAACACCGTCAAAGCAATATGGCCGAATGTCGTGACCTTATATAGACCGACCTTGGCCCAAATCAACTTCAAAAAGTGGCCCGTGGAAACCCGGCCTTAAAGTCAACATTGATATGAAAAACAATACAGGCCTTGCTTATAATATTATCAAATTAGTCAAATATTAGGTATTTACTGTCTTTAAAAATAAATATTTTTTTACAAAACTTTTAAAAAAACAAACTAAAATGAAAGCAAATATCCGGCAGTAAATATTAATTTTAAAAGTCATGTATATAGGCCTATATCAATGAAATACATAAACTGTTATTTAATTTCTCCTATGCGCTACGGAAATGTCAGTCAATTCACCGATCCACAAATGGGGAAATTAAAAGCAAAAAAAGGACTGCTCTCAATTCTGCATATATCGAAAATTCAAAATGTCAGTGGATTTATGGCTTTCATTTCATTTGGCATTTGGATTTGTAATATTTTTGTAATACTGCTGTTCATCGTATTATGATATACCGGGTGATGCGTTGCCGAGAGTAACATAGGAAATCGCATGTAAATTTAAAGGGGATTTATTATTGGCTTCCTGTAAATTTTATGAGAAAAAATGTAAAATAACTTTTGAAGAGACCGATCTGACAAACCATAGTGCCAAGTTTTAAAAAAATTTAATAGGCGCATCTTGAATTACTATTCAATTAAATGTTATTACAAAATTACCCAGTTTAATAATGCCACCTAATGGATACTTTTTCGTCGATCAAATAATACATACTTTTCTTTTAAATTCGTTTTCGAGTTACAAGCCGTCAAAGTTTAATTTTTATTTGGGTTTTTTCGCCATATTGCATTTATTTTTTAACCAATCCAATTAATATTTGGCACACAAATCGGGCTTTGCAGATTCTAAAATTTTAGGACAAAAGTACCTTTTTTAAATACCGCAAAAATAGGGTACTTTACCTAAAACTTAAAATTTATTTACATAATAACTTTTTTATTTTGACAGATATAGCAAAGCTGGGGGCGCCATTTTATAGACAATCAAAAACTTAAAAATAAGGTACTCTTTATTAAAGTCGATAAACCTCACCGTTTAGGCACCAATATACATCAAAGTTTTCATCAATTTCAATCAAAATACCTATTACATACATACAGGGTGTCCAGTAACTCAACCGACAAACTTTACGGGTTTAGTTCTTAAACTACGGTGTGTTAAATATTTAAAAAAAAACTTTTTTCTTAATTTTTAACACCCCGTAGTTCAAAAACTAAGACGTTTAGGACATATATTTATATAAAGTTTTTTTCTTATTTATTGCTGTAGAATCGTTTGGTTAAGTTTGTCGGTTGAGTTGCTGGACACCCTATATGTATGTAGGTAATTTGATTGAAATTAATGAAAACTTTGATATCTATTGGTGCCTAAACGGTGAGGTTTATCGACTTTAATAAAGAGTACTTTATTTTTTAGGTTTTTGAGTGTCTATAAAATGGCGCCCCCAGCTTTGCGACATCTGTCAAAATAAAAAGTTATTATGTAAATAAATTTTAAGTTTTAGGTAAAGTGCCCTCTGGCGGTATTTAAAAAAGTACTTTTGTCTTAAAATTTTAGAATCTGCAAAGCCCGATTTGTGTGCCAACTATAAACTGGATTGGTAAAAAAATAAATGCAATATGCCGAAAAACCAAGATAAAGATTGAACTTTGACGGCTTGTAACTCGAAAACGAATAACATTTTGAAAAAAGAGACTTCTTAATCGGCGAGCACTCTAACATTGCTTCTAGTGATTTGAAAATCACAAACTAATTTTTTTGGTTATTAATGTCATAACTTGTCGGTCAACCTAAAAAAAGTAAAAAAATAAATAAATTCGAAAAATACAATGCTTGAACAAAATAAAATGAATTTTTGACACAGGTGCCTCCCCTTAAAAAAAACATGTACTTTAGCAAACCTGGTTTTTGCACGTTAGGGTTTTTATATCATTATTCATATTACAAATTCTTAGGAATTGTTCAATATTTTTAGTAATATGACTACAAAAATGATGGGGTAATAAAAAAAAACCCTTAAGAAAATACCATTGATTTTAAACGAAGTTTGTGGTGAAAAAGAACAACAAAAACTGGTTTAATTAGAATATTTATTAAATTACTGCTAGTTTCTTTATTAAGTTAAATTATTAAAAAAAAAATATTTACTTGGTAATCTACGGTTTACAAATACAGAGTGTTTCACAACCTATTTGACAAACTTTAAGGGCTAATTGCACAATAAAAAATAAGATAAAAATCTCATACGTCCTAAACGTCTTAGTTTTTGAACTACAGGATGTTATAAAATTTAAAAAATCATTGTTTTAATATTATAACTTTATTGAAGATATTTAAAAAAAATTGGGGGACGCTTTTTTTATTTGATGCACTGTTGCGTAAATAAATAAAAACCATTTCTCGGCCTGGTAATTTGGTATTTATAATATCAAATTCAACAGTAAAAATTACCTTTGTTATTTATTCTTTGATTAGATACGGATTTTACGATGCCGAGAAATGGTTTATATTTATTTACGCGAAAACCGTGCATCAAATAAAAAAGAGTCAAGAGATCAACACACTGGTAAAAATTATTTTTCTTGTTGTATGTCAAAAAATGTCTTCTAGTGCATAGGAGGTGCTCCCCAAATTTTTTAAAAATATTTGAATCGGCATAAAAGTTATTATAAAAACAATAATTAAAACATATGTTCATATGAAGTTTTCTTTCTTGTTTTTTATTGAAGAATTATCCCTTAAAGTTTGTCAAATAAGTTTTGAAACACCCCGTATAAAACTGTATCAAAGAAATAATTTTCAAACAAAAAATTTTAAGAAGTTATACCCTCGAAAACGGACCCTCAACTCAAGCATCCCTTAACCGCCTTTAACCTCTCGACAAACAGGCATTTCTCACCCTTTAAGAAAGTGGCTCCCTCCAAGGAAGGGTCAGTTTCAGCAAGGGTTGAGGTCACGCGCGTCCCGGGGTGAGAATGACCACCGATTTCGTGGGGGCGGCGGAGGCGGCGGCAACAGGTGCAGTCGCGGCGCGTGCCGGATTGTCGAAGGGTTACTGAAAGGATGGTGAATAATGGGGATCGGGCGTTTGGTGTTGTTCGATTTATAGGAGAAAGAAGAAAGAAGTTTAGATTTTTTCGAAATTTGTTTTTGCTCCACTGTTATAATACAATAAAATTACTTTATTTGAGGCACTGGCTGAACAACCTCCGGCGATTTTGCTTAATACGCCAGACGGCGGTTTTTTATATTTACGTATATGAAAACCACCAAAAATCTTGATAACTTGATTAAATAAAATGTACCATATGAAATTTTAGATAGATATATAATTATTTGAGAAGTCTATTTTAATAAACAAAAGATAAGGTAGCAAGGACAAAAAAGTAATTTTTATATTTATATTTATTACTATAAGGTTAGTAGCCATATCTTCGAAATTGACAGGAGTAAAAATAGATAATATCGGGTAATAAGGTTGTTACAAGTCATTGATTACAATAATAAAAAATAGGGTGTTCTATTTAAAATTTTAAGATTCCCCAACCTAGAGAGAAAGCTATAAACTTGGCAACCTTGGAAATATAAAATTTTTAAATTCTTCATGTTCAGTTACCCCCTTACACAAAATTTGGTTCATTTATATTTAACGGTTGTTGAGATAGTCCACAGTTCCGGTTTTTTCTACTTACCTTGTATATATGTAGTTAAAAACGACTGTAAAAGAACAAAAATAATTTTAATAGAGACAGTTTCAAACTGTTATTTTTGATATTGAGGTACTGCAGCATGTTTTTTTTCGCCCTTTCGGGGTCATCCCACCCAGGCCCGACGACCGCCCCCTAGGTGGTGCACTGCAGCCTGAAGGATTATTGTACCTTGACCCCTACTCCTTCCCATTCACACACCATTCATTCCATAACTTGGATGGTTGTTGCTCGGTCCGTTCGTTCACCCCCGAGCAGAACACCGCGTGCCGTTGCCCAAAACCGACAACGCCGGTCACCCATCCAGTTATGGGCGCGCACTCACTGCTTAACTCCGGAGATCGACGCTGCCGATACAACCGGAGCAGCCACAAGCGCGCCTTACTGCAGCATGTACATACAGCAATATATTTAAAAAAACCCAATTTTTAAAGTAAACATTTTGATTCTAAATATAAGAACAACCTTTTAACTTCTATGTTATTATATGTCGACATTCTTATGTCTATATGATCCAATGTAAATGAATCTTTCCAAGTTTAAATCTTTAAATTCTAATATCTCCAAGATAAAAAAGATAAAAATATAGGAAAGAATACCTTAAATTTTATTAATTATAATAATTAGTAAAATATAAAGTAATTGACGCAACTTTTCGATGTAAAAAAACCTTTTCAATAAACTTCTCCAGTTATTATGTAGTATGAACCTTAAATGTTAAAAAAAATACTAAAATTTAAGGAAATGACAGGGGTTCTTACTTAAAGTCCACTCTGTATTCGAGAACATATGGTACGATACCAAGAATAAATTACTGAACGTACTTGCAAAATGCTTATACTCTCCGTTACCAGATAGCGCTTCTTTAAGGTTTTATTAAAAGTATTACAGAGTCCTATCTACCCAACCCCCATCTACGTTTAGTTTATAGCACTCTTTGGACAAACAAATTGTGCTAGTATAGCGGGATGGGGACAGGCAAATAAAACCACTATTGTATTTATCCTAATGTTTTGTTGGCCGCCCTTTTTCAAGAGCCTATAAATAAAAAAGACACATTACAAAACTTCGTCGTCATCATAAAAGTCAGCAATAAGATATGAAGTTCTTAAAAAGTGAAAAATTATTTGTCTGAAAATTAAATTATGAACAAGACATTTTTTTTTAAACTTAGTTACTTACCTATGCGGAATTCGAACTCGAAACCTATGGCTTACGTGTCAACACTCGTAACCCTGTAGGTATGGAACAACTTAAATTATTTTTTTAAATACTGATATTATGATTTAAGAAATAAGCTGTGTTTATAAATTATTTATCTTGTAACTTTTTTCATTTTTCTGAGAATTTTAAAGTTTATTCCACTCTGCATACTTTAAATGGTAATACTGTAGTTTCAGTTCTATAAAACGATCAGTTTTTTCTTGCCGTTAAAACACTTTTTTTTCCTAAAAGATGTACATACATATTTTTTTTAACTTATGAGGAGCTTCAACAAAATCTTTGTAGGTGTCAAACGTGTCTCCCACTTTTATTTTTGTTTGTTGATTAATATTAAAAATAATATCAAACAATAAAACAAATAATTATTGAAGATAGGTTAACTCTAACTATTATTCGGCGGTTTACAATAGTTTTAATAAGCAATCTACCGATAAAATAAGTAAAAACCGCCGCTAAAACTAATTAATTAACATTTTCGGCGGTTTTTTCTTAAAATAGAGCAAAACCGCCGTCGGTCGTTTAGCCAGTGCCTTTATTTAAACCAAAATCCATTAAGAATTATTGAAGAGGGAATACTTTGCTCTTATTCTACAGTGCTTTCTAATTGGGAAGCAAACATTTACCCATTACCCCAGTCATCTTAGTCAATCTCAGAATCTCACTGGAATAAGCTAAATATCTGTACATATCTTTATTTTGGCACAAAAATACTCTCCTAAAAATCCCATAAGATATCGTGTAAGGAACTCGAAATATGACAAGTCAAATGTCAAAAAATCAGTTTTTTTGCAAATATCTCGTTTCTTTAACTTTTTAATTGTTGCATTTAACTTATTATGAAAGTTGTAGAACACGAAATTCTTTACGAATTTGATTCTAAACATTTTTTGTAATTATAAATAATAGAGTGCGCAGAGCAAAGCACTTTACTGTATGTACAGGGTGTCCCATTTTGGTTGTCCCTTATGGGAAACTTGGAAACCATAAGAGATATTAAAAATCCGATACCCCATCCTCGAGCTCTTTTTGGAGAAAACATTTATGGTAAAACAGATCATCGCTATCGCGAAGCGTTTCAGAGATACAGGGTGATTCTCGATTTTTTCACTTTTTGAAAAGGTCCTGTAGCTTTGTTGTTATTACAGATACGAGAAAACTAATTGCACATTATACAGACACTTTTTTCCGTAGAATCCAGTGGCGTAGCCAAAAATTTTTTGAGCTGTCATTTTTGACATATGACCCAAACATGTTTTTTTTTATTAGGGGACACACTATAAATGATTAGGTAATTAAATTGATTCTACGGAAAAAGTGTCTTTATAATGTGCAATTAGTTTTCTCGTATCTGTAATAACAACAAAGCTACGGGGCCTTTTTAAAAAGTAAAAAAATCGAGAATCACCCTGTATCTCTGAAACGCTTCGCGATAGCGATGATCTGTTTTTACCATAAATGTTTTCTCCAAAAAGAGCTCGAAGGATGGGGTATCAGATTTTTAATATCTCTTATGGTTTCCAAGTTTCCCATAAGAGACAACCAAAATGGGATACCCTGTACATACCTTAGCACGCAATCAGTCGTGATTTTTAGACTAATATGTAATGTTTTTACTTAAGTTTTTTAAGTTACTAAACAAAAAACCTTAAAATATTTTTAGATAGTAAAATTTCTTGATCCTAATTATGTTATACTCATTCAACCATTCGTATATGATGTAGCAGTTGTAGTTATAGCTTATATGCTCGTAATTAAAGTAGTATTTACGGTAGCACTAAACAATTTAATCTCGAAAACGATTTGGAGCAACCGTTCTTCAAGATTCTTTACAAAATACACCTTTTTTGTGTAGAAAGCATGGGAGATTTTACTAGTCTACTTAGATGCAATATAGCAGCAAAATAAAATTGTAAAGTGTTAGATAAATATGTCAAAAAAACTTCCAGATACTGAGTTTAATTCCAATATTCCAAAAGTTTTAAATTTTTTTCTTAATTAAAACAGCTTGTGTTTCCTTATTATTAACTTTATATGGGTATATGTGGTTAAATCTTAACATTGTGGCATAATAAATTTGTGGTTTCCTCTATAAACCCTTAACTAGCGGACACCCTGTATATGATGATATACAGTTCATTTCTTTACTATCCCAACTCCTTTTATTTTTTGAACAAATGAATTTTACAAATTTAAACTTTGGAATATAAAATTGTTGGATTAAATACTATATTTGAGAATAAAATTGACAGATGAGAAATTTCAAGGTTGTGGCTGGGCGCTATCTTGGGAAAAAAATAAATGAAAGGGGTTTTGTCGCACACCATTTTTAAGGCTCTTCTTGACGAGTACCTAGCCGATAACCCTAGAATGTAAAGTCATAGCCTTCACCTACTACAAACTACAAAATGGCGGTATCATAAAAAAATCCTAAATTCCTGATTTGGATGGCCATATTTCCAAAACTAATAAGGTTAGATGTACTTTAATATATATATATATATATATATATATATATATATATATATATATATATATATATATATATATTATTGCATCAAATTCATATTTTTAATTATTTAGTTAAATTAATCTCGATTAATTTTTTTGGGTGACAACGAGTTTTCCCATAAGCTGTGATAATAAGCATCTTGAAGGATCTCTTTAAAAAAATTAATTAAATATAAATATAATTTGTTAAAATAATTTCCCAAATTTTTTTCTTGTTTTTACTCTTAAAATAAAAATATTTGTTTGCTTTCTTGTTTACTTTAAAATAAAAAATATTTGTTTGCTAATTAATTTATTAAGATTTATTTTAGTTATCCACAGTCGATTTATTTCAAATTTAATAAGTATTTGGGTATAGTAGAAAAAATACTAAATAAATATTTCCCAAGCTTTGCAACCTAAATAATCTGTCAACCAATATCCCATTTTACAAAATGATCGGTTTTTCTTTTTCTTTTGATCAAAACCGCAATCAACCAAAAAGCCGATTAATCGATATTCGAAAATTGTTTAACAGAAAAACTGGTTTTCGGTTTTGGTCAAAACCGCGGTTAACCGAAAACCGGTTAACCAAGAAACCGGTTTCGGTTGCCAGCACTAATATTTTCCTTTTTCCAACTCAGACTGGAAACTTTTAGCCCAACCTCGTATTTTTTAATTCCCCATTTGTTTATTACAATGAGTTTCAATACAAGAACATGCATAATTTCTGTATTACCCAATTATACCTCTTTCTATTCCGCAAAATGATCCCGCATGCCACTTAAAGCCGTGCGCTACTCGTGGCTTGTTAATGACATAATTGACAGGTGGTGTGTCAATGATACGGGCTCTTGAAAACTTACAAAGGTAAAGATCTCAATTTTTATGCTTGAAGATATGGTTCGGGGTAGCGCGGCGCTTAGATTGTTCTTTAAAGTCCTTTGTTTTATGGGTTTCGATCACATTCTAATAAGAGCAATTGTACGTTTCACCGAGTCGTAGTTATGTGCTTATATTGGTAGAACAAAGAATTGCTTAATTTCTAAACAGTTTGTGCCTTATAATGATTTGAACAAGTTATAATCGGCATTTTATGAATAATAATTGTTCTCTATGAAAATATACCGGAAGTTATTTAAAGGTGGTTCCTCCTAATTTTTTTTTATCTTTGGACAAACCACGAAGGCTTAAAGCCTAAATACTAACGTACCGTGGATGTCTTAAGCGAGGTAAGAGGGAGTTTGTTGACACGGGACTTAAATACTTGAAGATTTGGGGGAAGGAAAGACCTACGCGGGCAGCAGGTTCCACAATCTAGAAACTCTAGGGATAAAAGAACGAACAAAGTGAGAAGTTCGGGACCTGTCCAGTTGGACCGTATAGGGATGCACACGCGCGGAACCACGAGATTCTCTGTTGGGAACCGTGAGTGGAGGAACTATACTGGACAATTCTTCAGAGCAGAAGCCATGGAAGTACCTATAAAAAAGCGATAAATCCACCACAGCCCGACGATGAGCAAGAGAGGGAAGCCTTTCTGTAAGTGAAGGATCATTAATGAGACGAATAGCTCTTCTTTGAATAGAATCAAGAATGCTTAGGGTTGTGGGGGACGCCATGCCCCAGATATGGGAACAATATCCCAAGGGAGGTCGGATTTGGGACACAAATAAAGTGTATAAATTAGAAGCGGAAAAATACTTTAAGAGAAATCCAAGCTTTTTGAAGCTGTGCCGTGGCTATAGATACAATGTGTTTATGCCATTTAAGGTTACTTTCAAATGTGACGCCCACAAGATTGAAGGTGTCTTTGCTCTGTAAAACTTGGCCGCTCATAAGTAGAGGATGAGTATTTGATGACTCTTTTCGCGACAAGGAACATAATAATGGACGAGATTTTTGGCGCCACATATACACACACATTTAATTCTAAATATCTTTTCTTTATAAAATTTTTCGATATTAGCAAAACTAGAGGTACGCAAACGCGTCAGATTTTTTTGTCGGGCAAGTTTACCACAATGTTTTACATGTAATTTTTAAACATCTTGTCAAAAATTGTATTTGATTATGGTCACGAAACTCGCCTAATCCGATAGCCGAAACATTTTTGGCAAAGAGTTTAAAAATTGCATATAAAACATTGTGGTAAACTTTTTCTCCAAAAAAGTGACGTGTTCGCCCAGTGTGACACCCAAAACATTTAAAATTGACAGGCTGGGTTAAAATGCCGCTTTCAATTATAGCGGTATGAATATTTGTGGTAGACTCGTCAAAGGAACCCCCCCTAAAAAGGTTTCTTATCATGAAGTCTATTTCATTCCTGGCCAAGACACTATTATTGAAGCAACTTTTTTGTCTCTTTTAAGAAACCAGTTTTTCTAAACACTCGGTTCATCAATAACTATTAAGAAACTGTAATAAAACCTTCAGAAAAATAACGGTTTATAGTGATTAAATATCAGTTTTTCCAGATAAAAAGTTTGAGAAGGAAATTCGAGGCATTATCCTCATTCAAGACATATTAAGAATTTTTCCGCAGTTTCCCTGACAGCCGATTAATATTCGGCCCAAATGGCTCATAAAAAGGGTGATTTACGGGCGCCGATGTTGCCGATATTCTGCATTAAATACATTAAAATTAGCTTAAGAAAGAGATGAACACAGTGACGGCGAATGGGAAGAAAAATTAGATATTTTCCGAGATATTTCTCTTAACTTTTTTCTTTTTTGTATGTTAAAATTTCAATCAACTCTTAGGCACTCCGCACATGGGTCGGTAAACCAGCGACAAGACCGAGATTCGACGAGCTTTCGATAGTATGTACGCATATATACGTGTTTGAAGTGGCGACAGCCGTACAGAGACGAGCATACGTTTAATGGTCAATTTTAACCATACTCGTATTCCCAGCCAATGAAATCATATGTCAATCGAAGAGCTCCAATGTTACGTAAACCCGACCGCGAAGGGGCAAAATACCTCTTTGGATTTTCCCACCGGGTCAAAGAGTGTCATAATAAAGCCCTCTAAGACAAGTACGCAAAGGCCTGAATCCTACCTAACATTATTTTAAAGACAAGAAATTAAATATTTTCTTACCTGACAGGTCTACTTGTTTTGCTATTTCATTTCAAGCTCTTTCTACGTAATCTTTTCGCAAATATTCTTTTTAAGGTATAATTATAAAGTACAGGACGTTTTTCAACCTCGTTCACAAATCTAATATTAAATAAATCCATCTTTGGTACAAAAATTTCTTAAAATAACACTAATTTTCCCGTGTAAAAACCAGACACAATCGCAATAAGAATTACACACTGTAGACAAAATACAAAACGGTTCTGTATTGCATTTGTTTACTAAAAGACACCAGATTGCTGAAATCGGACACTCTAATATGCCTACGTCTTGTCGATGCCTGTAAATATCGCGTTCGTCGCTGTTTTAACGACCCATGTGTGGAGAGCCTTATGCTTACTAAATTCGGTCAAAAGGAGTCGGGTTCGAACAATTGGGGTTTCGGTTCCGAACTTTATTAACAAATCGTTGCGTCGATCGGCCGAATTTAAAAATATTTAAATTAAAACTTGGCAATAGCAAGGCTATTTGTATCTAGCCTAACCTAACCTAACCTAAACTAACCTAACCTAATTTAACCTCAACCTAACCTAACCTAACCTAACCTAACCTAACCTAACCTAACCTAACCTAACCTTACCATAACCTAACCTAACCTAACCTAACCTAACCTAACCTAACCTCACCTAACCTCACCTAACCTGTTACTTAACATATTATTGGATGCCTAATAATAAAAAAACACAATTCAGCAATTGAATCAGTTTAACGACTAAATAATGCAATATTTTATATAATACGGGGTAACCAGGGGGAACTGCTGTGATCGGGGAGGAAAAAGTAGGCCTTGAAAAATTTTGAAAATTTGGTAACTTTATAAAGTCAGTGGGGGACATACAACTAAAATACTTTAACAGTTCTAAAAAGCCTTTTACAGGAATTGGGGTTAGATTCCTTGTAGATTAAGACCTTTTTAATAAACTGTATTTATATTTTCACAATTTATAAATACAGGATGCTGAAAAATAATCGTCTAAAAAAATTGACTTTCTTATCGATATAATTTTTAAGGATTATTTTTTAACACCCTGTATTTATAAATATTTTATTTTATTTAATATCCCTGAAGTACGGTATTAAAAAAAAACTTTTGTAGTTTCTAAGATAAAACAAAATGGTCCTTTAATTAATTTAGTTGAATTTCACTTGACCAAAAAAGTCTCAAATTTCATAATTCAAGATAAAATGATATTCCATTCTTTATTTTAAATTTCATTACCATTGAAAGTATGATACATAACTTATTGTGACGCGTGGATTCATGTCAAATTTTTTTATCTCACAATATTACCGGTACCCGTTACTTTTTGGTTAATATCGCAAGTTAAAGTGCAGTTAATTAGTAGAAAAAGTATATTCAATATGCGACTTATTAGTGGTTCGTTTTTATTTTTAAATACTTACTCTACGCCTCTGCAAAGCAAGACGTTTCAGTTTGTAGTTTTTATAGTCTAAATCGTCGTTCGGCCGGAAAATTGAATGATTTTCCAAATTGCCCCGTTCAAACACAGATTTGAAAGCGCGGAACGTTTTTTCTCTGCGAATTAATGGGGGATTTGCCCGCGGTTTGTATAATGCCTATCCAATTTCGGTTATTGTTTCAATTACAGTAACAGGAGAAGAATCGCTGTTATTTTATCAATAATTTTATCATGTCTAAAAATTCATTTAATTATTAATACTACAAAATCCACTTGATGGTCACTGGGCCAGTAATGATATGAACTTCATAATAAAATAGTTATTTATTAGATAAGTGAGTTATATTACATACAAGTCACGCAAGAAAAGTAATTTTCTTAAGTGACTTATATGTAATAACTCACGTGTCTAATACAAAATTTTATCCAACACTTTCGTATAAATCGTTTTTAATATCGAAAATAATTTGAAAACGTCATCCATTATTTGTTACTTGTCATTGTCAACACCAGCAACAAAATTTTGTATTTTTGGAAAGCAAGCTTGTTTGGTTGTAATGCATTTTGTTGGTAACTACGGGTTTGTTTAGTAAACAACTTTGTGAGACAAACATAAAAATGCTTTGCGAAATGGAAAATTGTGAAGTTCCTGCGGAAATTTTGGAAGAAGCTGCGGTAGCGACATGCAGTTTAATTCCAGAGAAGTCAAAACTAACGTACAATAAAGAATTTGAAGATTTTGAAGCATGGAGGAAAAGGCGAGGAGTTGGTACTATAAATGAAGATGTTATTATGGCTTACTTTCTGTTTTTATCGAAAAAAGTTGCTCCCTCATCAATGTGGACCAAGTATTCAATGATAAAAACGACCTTAAAAGTATATAAGAACGTGGATATAGGGAGGTATGGAAAAGTTGTCGCTTATTTGAAGAGCAATTCAAGAAATTTCAAACCGAAAAAGGCAAAAATTCTGTAGAGGCAATACATCGAAAAATTTTTGGCTGAGGCACCTGACGACGAGCACTTAATGTCAAAGGTATGAATTTACTTTAGTTTCTGGTATTAAATATTTATCTGTTCGGATTTTTATAGGTTGCATTGATATTGGGAATCGCTGGTGCATGCCGTTGTGACGAACTAACTCGCTTAAGTATTGAAGATATAGTAGATAAAGGCCAGTACATATATGTTTCTATACCTGATACCAAGACGAACAAATCGAGAAGCTTTACAATTTTAAATGAAGGATTTTTGGTAAATGTGCTTGAATTATTTAGAAAATATGTGTCCCCAAGGCCAGAGAACACGCCTCACAAAAGATTTTTGTCAACTTTCAAAAAGGCAAATGCACTAGGCAATGCGTGGGAATAAATAAAATTTTGAAAATTCCGAGAGTAGTTGCTCATTATTTGCATCTACCTGATGAAATCTTATATAGTGGTCATAGCATGCGGCGTTCTTCAGCGACACTTCTAGTCAACGCTGGGGCCGATATCACCAACCTTAAACGCCATGGCGGGTGGAAGTCTTCTACCGTGGCAGAAGGATATTTAGAAGATTGCATCTCTAACAAGTTTGAGATTGCAAGACGAATACAGGGTGAAGAGCGCACCAAGGCAAGTACTAGTGCTGAAAGACTTCCTGAAGAACACTCCGCACAATGTAACGTTGTCCAAGATAAATCTAATATAACAATTACTGTTAATATAAACACGAATAAATTGTAGTATAATATATTAGTTGTTTTATGTTATTTTTTTTTAATTGTGAAATGTTGGAAGTAATAAAGAATAAGTATAAGTCACTAGTGAGCTAAAGTCTATAATTTGAAAACGTCATCCATTATTTGTTACTTGTAATTGTCAACACCAGCAAGAAAATTTTGTATTTTTGAAATGTTGGAAGTAATAAAGAATTAGTATAAGTCACTAGTGAGCTAAAGTCTATAATTCACTAGTGAGCTAAAGGGTACTTTAGCTCACTAGTGACTTATAGTACACTTTATATCCTCAAAATCTGATCAATTATGTAGATATTATATGTAAGTGTTGGATAAACACTTTTAAAGCCTTTTTAGGGGAGTTCTTTTTGACGAGTCTACCACGAATATCCATATATAGAATCGGAGCATTAATTCAGCATGTCAATGTAAAGTGTTTCGAGTGTCGGACTGGGCAAAAGCGTTACTTTTTGTCGGACAAGTTTACCATTGTATGTTTTACATACAATTTTTAAGCATTGTGCCAAAAATTCTAAGGGTTATAGTCTAACTTAATTAACTTTAGAAAGCGATTCCATGCATTATTCTAAGCAAAAATGTTCATAATAAAATAATAACGAGAATCAATCGTTTTCAAAAAAAAATTAGTCGTAAAAATTTATATTTTCTTAAACATTTGACAACGCTGCAACGCAACGGGGATACGAGCGCACGAGGTCTGCATCTGATTCATCGAATTGTTTACGTTGGTATGATATTTGCTAAAAATTTTGCCTTGAATTACTGAATAGTTTTACGCAATTTTGTAGCTACTATTTTTAACTTATTAACGCTTTTAGTACATTACATTTACTCAAAAAATATTCTGGACTTACCGATACGTAGCGATACACACCACCAATATCCACTATTATCGGTCACCTATTTAAAACGAAGCGATACACAAAAAAACACAACATTCCTAAATCACATAAAGTCACAGTTAAATGTATTGATAATCACAATACTTATACTCTGTCGTATCCTCGTCAATTGAATTTAAAATTTGTTCTTGGCTTTACACTCAACTTCACGATGTCTTTCGCGATTGTTAAAATTTGGCACCCCGATTCCTGTGTTCCAACGTAGCTATTTATTTTTTTGCTTACCGACACCATGTCGCGTACGACGTTACCAATTATGTGAGGGATTTTGTTTGTCTGTTTTTCTTCAGAAAATTGTATTTAATAAGCAAGAAAAATATTTTTTAGAGACAGTTAATTAATAAATATGATGTAACGCTTCCTGTGTTTAAAGTCTTTAGAAATCTTCTACAAATGTTCTTTTAGCTAGTAGCCTTTGATCAGAAAAACGTTCTTTGTAAATGCTTCTAGCTTCTTCAGAGTTGCAATGGGCCTTTCCGTAAATAAAACGCATGTCGTGATACTTGCGTACCAAAACACACAAAATGTGATTTTATTTCGGGTGAAACATTACTTGCATGAAAGAAACTATCAAACATTTTTTTCCGACGTAGCTATTTTTTATGCCTACCGACACCATGTCGCGTACGACGTTGCCAATTGTGTGAGGGATTGTGTTTGTCTGTTTTTCTTCAGAAAATTGTATTTAATAAGCAAGTAAAATATTTTTTAAGAGACAGTTAATTAATGAATATGATGTATTGATTCATTTTACGCTATTATGCATATTATTTTAAATAGTTAAGGTGCAAAATTAATTTATTTTATGACTAAAAAGAAACAAGTTCAGCATTCCTAAAGTTATGAAAAATATTTCCCCTTACACCCCTCTGGATGCATTACTTTTAGCATTTTGGTAAATTAGTAACCGGCCGATGTTATCTAATTTTTTTATCTTTAAATGACATCTCACAAAGGCTTATGCCTAAATACCAGTGTACCGTGAGTGCCGGGTTACTGGATGCTTAACCCAATATTGTCGTGTTCCGTCAACGTTATCCAAGCACTGAAACACTGCAGTTGCATTTCACAGCACCTTTTAGACAACGCGGTAGTGCCACCACGGATGTTATTTTTAAATAACTACTACCATCCTACTACTACCAATCCAATATCTTTTTAACTTTTGCCTTATCTCCATGGAAATAGGTGGAAAAATAAGGTGGTTTATTTATCCCCATTTAAGTTCAGCGAAAATATCCCCAACTTCAGACCACTCCATCACGAAACCGGCGCCCATAATCAGAATCCGTGAACTATAACTGCAGAAATTAGTTCGTCGCAGGACTTTCTCGGCAGGATGCGGATCTGCAATCGTCGCTCTATTAGCGGAGTACCGCCTATCAGCAGGAGAATGAAAGCGAAAGAAATATCGTCCTGAATATCCTGATTCCCGTCCTGGCGTATTGGTAAACACAATAGTCGTACGTGTCAAATCCTCGTCAATTGAATTCAAAATTTGTTGTCCGGTTTACACTTCAACTTCACGATGTCTTTTGCGATTGTTAAAATTGGGAACTACGTTTCCTGTGTTTAAAGTCTTTGCGAGTCTTTTACAAATGTTCTTCTAACTAGTAGCCTTCGATCAGAAAAGCTTCTTCAGAATTGCAATGGAGTATCTCTGTAATTAAAAAGCATATCGTGATACTCGCGTACCAAAAACATCTCATTCGTATCAAAATACACGCACGGATACAGTAATACATAATGTAATTTCAATTCGAGGAAATATTACTTGCATTAATGTATTCAAGAAACTATCAAACGATGTTTTTCTCAACATAGTTATTTATTATTTTGCCTACCGACACGATGTCGCGTACGACGTTGCCAATTGTGTGAGGGATGTTGTTTGTCTGTTTTCTTTCGGAAAATTGTATTTAATAGGAAAAAAATATTACAGCTAATTAATAATTTTGATGCATTGATTCATTTTACGCTAGTAGGCATATAATTTTGAATAATTATGGTTCAAAATTCATTTATTTTATAACTAAAAAGAAATAATATTTTCGAACATATGTTATAAAGAACTTTTTGCTTAGAATAAGGCAAGGAATCACCTCTTGACGTTGCGAACATTATTTCCCTTACACCCTGTATATGCATTATTTTTTCCATTATCTTTTTTAACAAACTTTTTCTTATCTCCATAGAAATGGAGATAAGGTAGTATATTATCCCCCATTTAAGTTCAGCAAAAATATCCCCAACTTCAGACCACTCCATCACGAAACCGGCGCCCATAATCAGAATCCGTGAACTATAACTGCAGAAATTAGTTCGTCGCAGGACTTCCTCGGCAGGATGCGGATCTGCAAACGTCGCTCTATTAGCGAAGTAACGCCTTTCAACAGGAGAATGAAAGCGATGAAATATCGTCCTGAATATCCTGATTCCCGTCCTGGCGTCTTTTGTCGAGATCTTGAGGTGACACTCAGGAAGCTATTATTAGTCGAGTTCTATTCGTATTTTCGCATTAGAATTGTTATTTGGAAGTTATTCCTTTCAGGGATATCTTCAAGATTATTATCGTGTCCTGTGGAAGGGAGTTATGACTAATTTTAACTGCCGGCCTTTGTATTCTTTGGATCGGCTCGGCGGGCGAGCGGTTTTGAGCGTATCTTGGAGAAATTATGACCAATTTATAAGATTTATGAATCTTATGATTATGTTTTAAGGCTAAGAGGCAGACCTGATCAGATACATTTAATATTTGTCAAAAGTCGATACCTGTCTGAGCTGAGCGCCAGCCGTGTTGGGCTTGGTGACTCCCCATATCATGGGGTATGGTAGAGTATAGGGGCCTCACTGCACAAAACTCCAAGAAAATCCGATATCCAGCGGCGTCCTTTAAGGGCACATATCTCTGTAAAGAGGGGCTTTACGAAAAAAATTTTATAGAAACTTGTCACATTGTTTTCACGTGTTCTATAGGAATCAAGAGATTGCCCACAAATGCTTAAACACCCTATATATATATATATATATATATATATATATATATATATATATATATATATATATATATATATATATATATATATATATATATAAGAAAAACGCTGCACACTGCATACTCCCAGGCAGATAATGTAAATATGTCAGACTTTTGAAAGGTACCCATAAGTTCTTTCCACGATCTAAGAAAGTGACTTAGAATGCAATAAAATCTAAAACTTTTCGGATTTACAATTGTGCATGGCCACACTATATCTGATGAAAAAAGATGTACGTATTTTGTACTTATAAGTTACCATAGGCATACATCGCCATTATTGCCGGTATTTTTTGACCACCTGCAAATAATAAATTGCATGTCATTATCCTATCTCAGGTCATTCTTAGATCGTGAAAAAGAACTATACGCGCACATACAACAGCATCGGACAGACGCTCTCAACTAAAAAAGTGTCAAACCGATAAAGAAGGACTCTTTCTTCTTCCCGGGGTGGCGGTTAGAGGTGCCGTACGGACGTTTTTACCTTTGGAGATCAAGGAAAGGTTCACGCTGAATTGACGGCATCTTTCTTCTGGAGCTAAGCGCTGTGAGCGAAGATTCCTATAAGCTGATGGTATCCTGTTTGGTAGTGAACACGAGGTATTTCTCAAATGGCGGGAAATAGATGGGCGTGCCATGGGAACTGTCAGTAGTGAAAGTGAAGGTTATACGTAACACCAGTAGCAGTTCTTGGTTTGACAGCCGACAATTTATGCACTGCATCGATTGTAGAATTATTTTTGTTTTCTTTTGGAATTTCTGGGAGCTACGAGCTCGATTATCCAGATTTTCCGCTGACGAAGCCCTGGAAAGCAAAGTCCGGAAGGGCGAGAGCTGGTGGATTGGACCTGACGGGACCAAAACCAAGAAAAAAAATAGAATAAAATAGAACTGTTAAAGATTTTTTTAGTTTTATTTAGTGCGCTAAATAGAGTACTTCATCTTCGTGATAACGGCCAAAAACATATTTTTTACACTTGTAGAACAATAATTGTTTTGTTACCAAATAATCTGACATGCCAAAGTTAAAACAAAAATTAAAAAATCTTAAGTTAAAATATAGGAATTTCAGAATTTGAAAATCACTAATCCCCCAAAACAAAGTATTCCCAAATTAATTTAAAATACCTCTTACATTCTTAACAATTGAAAACAATCGCTCAAAAGGAATAAACACATCGACTACTCCTTGAGTCGAAACAGTTGAACTCAAAACCGAATCATTAACGGAACAATTGAAAATCGTAGAGAAACAATTGCAAATCGCGGAGAAGCAATCGCTCCGGCGACAAAACAAAACGGCAGCGTCGAGCAATCAGCTGGAAACAAACGAAAATCAACAATAATTTCGCGATGATGGCGTTTCTTTAATTAAAATGGCGGCGAGAAAATTAAAACAGGTAAATAGATTGAAGGAGGCGGTAAACGGATTGTTTGTATTAATAAACGGTGGAATGTCGCGGCGGGGGGCAGGATGAATTAATACGAAAATGAGAAGAATTAGTATTTTTTAAATAACTTTCGGATATGTTTCGATTTTAAGAAGTGAAGTAAAAATACCGAAATAATTGAGAAATCGAGTGTATCATATAGACTGTCCCGGATGGTTAACAATAGGACGAATGGACCAAATCAAGTTTTGCGAAATCTGAATACAAAAGAAACATTTTCTCTTCGTGAATCATATTTTTTTAAAGCAAAATTTTTATGAAAAATTACTTTTTTGGAAAATGTAGTTTATGGTCCATTTGTCCATATTCTTGATTTATAATTTAATAAGGAGTCAAAATTTGTCAAACTATACAGGGTTTTTCTATTTAAAAAAATATTACTTGACTATGAAAGTTATGTTTGTAGGACACCTGTATATTTTTACCATGTAAACGAAATAAGTGTGTCCGGATACAAACATTTTTTATTGCAAGTTTTTTTCCGTATCTTGTACAGGGTGTTTTTGGATTTTGTTGCAATTGCATGGTATCTCCGTTATTATAAGAGATAAAGACCTGCGGGTTTCATGATGAAAAGAAAGATAGCCACTAAAGTATTTTTATGACCTTTTTCGTTTTTGACATACTAAGCAGCAAAAATGTTTGTCCCATTTTGGAATTCCCTTCATGTTTCAGTTGTAGCTCAAACAAGAGTAAAAACTGATATTAGTAGATATGTTTACATAGATTCCAAAGATATAGTTAGATTTTTAAAAATTTTATATTTTTCGAGATATGAACTAAACATATGATTTTTCAAAAAACACCCTGTATATTTTTATTATTAAATTATAACAGATAAGAGATTTTTCAAAAATTATAAAACCTAGTAGATAAAGTTAGCCCTTACATTATTTTTTTCGTTTTACAACATCTATATTAGCTATTTTTCCCGCCCAGTACCCCTATTTACCCGTGCCGTCGGTTCCCTAAGTTTGTTCACCTATTAATTAATTGAAAACTGAATATTTTGGATCAGCGCCAATGTGGTTATACTTAAAACGGTGTCCAAATTTAGTATGCATTTATAGGTTTGAAAAAACCATTGGATTTAAAACAAAATAGTACAAAACCATGTATAAAACCACAGCCTTCTTAAACTATGAGAACTATGAGCCGTGAAGTAAGAAAGGCAACGTTGCAAACAACACCGTGCAGTAGAGAATATTGAAATGAGTTCCTAATAGATAACATGCTAAATATAATTAATTTTTTAAATGTTCTAAACAAAATATAGTTATTAAGTTTTTAGGATGTTTTAGACCACATATAGGTATAATTTTAAATACTATAGTTGCCCTAAAAAGCAATAATGTGTCTGCAAAACTTATCAGGAACTTTTCTGCCTTATACAAATTTGTTGGTAAGGATTTAAAAATTTCAAATTGTTATGATGTTTTCTACTCCGCTTTATGCATTTTTTGCAGAACAGACCAATGTAGCTTTTTAAAGTTAACTAAACATTTATTATTTAGTAATATTTGCAATACTTAAAATGAATTGAAAGCATGTGTGTTTAGTTATAAATATAAAGGCTTAATTCGTATTACATAAGATGCGCTTTAAAATAACAAACGCTTTAAATTAGGTTTTCCACTATATTTACCCAAAAACCGCCTTAGGTAAATAACTTTCAGAATATCTATATAAATAATATTTTTTGGTGAACTTACCAGTATATTTATGCGCATTAGTTGATATAGTCCTTAGGATATTGCTTGGGGTAAATAATTGTTTTTGGTGCACTATACACACTATTGATATTAAATTAAACCATTTTTTAAAAAACACACTTAGTTAATTAGTAGCCCGTAAAATATATTTGTCCATTTACCGTATAGGTACTGCTTTTACTTTTAATAAAAGAATCACTTATCCGGTCAATAGCGCACAACCAGGCTTTTCTAATTTCATCGTTTATGGGAAAATTAAATGTTGTTTGATAATCCTCTGTTTTAATATAACTGGGGTAATTCGTTTTGCAGCCCGAAACGCAACACGTTCGTGGCATAATGTACGCCGTACGCACCGACTATACGCGCACATTTAAACGTAAAAACAACGATTGACATATTGGCACTGGTCCTATTTTTTAAATATAACAATGAATTACTTATTTTTTCTTTATATAATAAATATACGCTACGATTTAACTTTTAAAAACAGAAAAAACTTTTAAGCAATCGTTTAAACTTGTTTCCGTTTACTTCTAACCTTTACTGGACATTCCTACTGTGCTGTGTTGCCAGATTTCTTCTTCACGGCTCATAGTTTAAGAAGGCTGTGATAAAACCAATATCTTTAAATTTAAATATTAATAATAATTTTTTGTAGAGTTTTCTTCACGGTTTCTACCATTTGGAAATCGAATATTCTTCTAAAAATTATGGATACATACTGACCTTGGACACTGTTTTAAATATAAACACAGTGTCGCTCATCCAAAATATTTGGTTTTTAATTAATTAATGGATGAACAAACTTAATGAACCGCGGGGTGTATAGGGGTGCTGGGCGGGGTAAAATAGTTGGTTTATTTTTCAAACACTATCAAGTTAAAAAAAATCTAATTTCAACACTGGATTCTACCTAAAAATAACTAATATCTAATATTAGTTTGAAAAAATACACCTTGTATGAGATATCACTAAAAAAGAATTTTATAGGGAATACGAATATACAGGGTGTTCATTTAAAAACTTTCCACTCAAGTTATCTTCGAAACGAGACAGATTTGAGAAAATGGCCGAAACACGTCAAGATATTTATTGAGGGGAACGTTTTTACAAAAAATTGGACGGCGCCCCTTTAACTCCTTAACCACCAGGGCCACCACCCCAAAATTCTTAAATGAGAAGGCGGGTCAGTGATACATCATTTTAAAGCTCCTGACAAGTACTTTATAACCCTAGAATATGAAGTCAATATCTTCACCTATTACAAAATGGCGGTACTTTAAAAATTACCTAAATACCTGATTTGGATGGCCATATTTCGAAACTAATAAAGTTAGATGTACCTAATGTGGTGTTTTCTTAAAACTCTTTTAAAGGTCTTTTAATGGTGATACTGGTAGTAATATACAGGGTAGAAGAAAAAGTACATATTTTTTTATTTAAGAACCCTGTATATTATTTTACCATTAAAAAGATCTTTAAATGAGCTTTAAGAAAATACCACATTAAGTACCTACATCTAACTTTATTAGTTTCGGAAATATGACCATCTAAATCAGGTCATTCAAATAATTTTTAAAGTACCGCCATTTTGTAATAGGTGAAGATATTGACTTCATATTCTAGGGTTATAAAGTACTCGTCAGGAGCTTTAAAATGATGTATCACTCGTCCCGCCTTCTCATTTAAGAATTTTGGGGTGGTGGTCCTGGTGGTTAAGGGGTTAAAGGGGCGCCGTCCAATTTTTGTAAAAAACGTTCCCCCTCAATAAATATCTTGACGTGTTTCGGCGATTTTCTCAAATCTGTCTCGTTTCGAAGATAACTTGAGTGGAAAGTTTTTAAATGAACACCCTGTAGAAAAAAAATTAGTTTTATTTAAAATAGGAAAGTTAATGGTACTTCCAGTTTCCCGTGAGTGATTTTGAGGTAATAATAATGTCAAAAAGTTTTAATTTATGCTATAATATTACTGTAAAATTTTCATTAGTTTTTCTTAAAACTAAAATAAAAATTTGGAGTTAACAACATTCTGTGTCACCCGGCATATGAACTTTTTGTTTTAAAAATTACCTAATAGGATCGTCTGTTAAAATTAATGACTCAACTTTGCGGATACTCTGTATTTTTTCGCAGTTCCTTTTAAACCGTATCAGTAATCGGCAATCACCATTAACCCGCCCTCTATTTTTTAAATGCGCAAAACCGCCTACGGCGCGATCAGTTAAATTTTCTCAGATGGATTTTTAATATAATAATTTCGATAATTTATACTGCATTCGCCCGGTCCGCCGAGCCGGATCGTTCAATGTAAATTAGCAATTTTTCGCCATAAAGGGGATTAAATCGCTATTTTTTATGCACCGATATTAAAAAGGAGCGCGCAGCAGCGTTTTTTCCCTTAATTGGGATATTTATCAATTTTTGCAATAAATATGTTCGGTTTTTCTTAGATTTTTCTTTGCCGCAAAGTGAGCCTTTAATGCTGCTGCTCGTGATTAATATCTCGAAAATAATTACGTAAGGTTTTTGGGCTGTTTTTCGGAGTAATGGTCCGCTTAAATTTTATTAATGTGATGTTTTTTTAAAAGCAAATTTAAATTTTATTCCAATTTTGCTTAAGTAGTAACTGATATTTAAAAATAAATATACAGGGTGTGTCTAAAAGGTCTCTATAAAATTATACTACAAATTCCTTGAATCAAGATACAACGATCTAACGTAACTTACCATAGCCGAAAAGTTAATCGTTTGCAAGATACAGGGTGTTAATAGTCTAAAATCCGGCATTAAGACAATATACCCTCATCTGTTAATTAAATGAAATAATATTTTCTAGACAGATTTTAATGTAGTGAATGCAAGTGAACAACATCTGCCAGCATAGGTCTGCTACAATTAATAATAATTAATTAATTAATTAATTAATTTATTTATAATTGTTACCTTTACATGTTAATTGCATAAACCAATGATCAGCGGTGAAAAAGCTTAGTTGGTTAGGTAGCAGCCCGATTTTAATAATAATAATAATAATAATAATAAAAAATGTCTTTATTTCTGAATTTTCATATCTTACATAAACAAACAATAATACAAAGAAAAATATATTAAATTCAGAAAAGGCGGAGTCCAGATGAGGCATCCTGGAATGCCTCCCTGATCAAACTCAACCCTTTAAATTATTATAATTAAGTATAGTTAAAAACATAAACGAAGGTAATGTACTACAATATTAAATAAAATAAACCAAAATAGAAAAAAAAGAAACCTTACTAATAAAAGTAACTAATTGGAGAAATATATATTTTCTGTTTCCCACTCAAAATATCCATTTAACAAGGTTATTGTCGCTTACTAATAATATATTTTATGTAAAGTGTTTTAAAGGCAGATTGTAAAAGAGATTTTAAATTTTGCGGCAGAGAGTTATAAAATTTGGCAATATTATATGAAAAACTACGCTCAAATATTGCGGTTCGATGATATGGTGGTGTTATTTTACCTCTAAATCTAATATTAATATTATGTACATGAGTCCTAAAAACAATACGCTTATAAAAGATATGTTGGACGTTTAGAAAAGATATTTTTATTAAAAAAGCATGCCTGATGCTTTTATTCAATTAAATATGGTAAACATAATTTTACTAATAGACAAGGGAATAAAAAATAGAAAAAAAATGTTACCCAGTGCGGGATACGAACTCAGAGTGTCGACAAGGCATGCACTGCTAAATGCTGCTACCTAACCAACTAGGCTATTTCACCGCTGATCATTGGCTTATGCAATTAACATGTAAAGGTAACAATTATAAATAAATTAACTAATCATTAATTAATTATTATTAATTGTAGCAGCCCTATGCTGGCAGATGTTGTTTACTTGCATTCACTACATTAAAATCTGCCTAGAAAATATTATTTCATTTGATGAATTATTTGGAGCTCTACCCTTATTTTGTCAAGTAGAATCACCCCCTTAAGTTTCGTGATCGACTTTTGAATCACCCTGTATATGTGAATTAGGGCGTTTAATTTAAAATATCTTAGAAACGGTTGCCCGTAGCGACATTTATCAGGTATACCATTTTTGTGCAGAAAATATGGGAGAAAAACAGTTATTCACTAGAATCATAATATACCGAAGCAGATAAAAGTAATAACACTTTGAACAAAAGCAAAATACTGCAGGTGGCTCCTCCTACATTTAACAGCAAAAATATTAGAAGCTTTTAATTCCCTACTTTAAGAAACCCCGTATACCAAATTTGGTAAAAAAATCCAATATTAAATTAAATATTTAAAAATAACTAAAATGAAATAAAAACTTTGACACCCTGTATCTCGCAAACGATTAACTTTTCGACTAAGGTGAATTGCGTTAGATCGTTGTATTTTGGCCCAAGAAGTCTATGGAAGCATTTTAGAGACACTCTGTATATATATTTTTTAACAATTACATTTGCATCAAGAACTGTACTTTTTTGGTATAATTTTATGTTCAAAATGTGATATTCGTGTCCTTGTCTAGAAACTAAAAACTACATTAGTAAGAAATCTTATTCATCATTAAAATATATTCATTTCTCTTGCGTTAACGACTGCCTGTAGTCGACGAGACATACAGCCAATTAAAAGATAGAGCACAATTATTTTTATCTTTGGATAATTCATGAAGGCTGAAAGCCCAAATACTAACGTACCGTGGGTAAAAGAGCGTTTGTTAACACAATACTTAAATACTTGAAGATTGAGAGGTGAAAGAAAGACCTTTGCGGGCAGCAGGTCTTAGGTTTGTTCTAGAAGCAGTTAGAATAAAAAAACGAAAAAGGTAAGAAGTTTGGGCCCTGTCCAGTCAAACGGTATGGGGATGCATACATGTAACACTATGAGTTTCTCTCTTGGAAGCAGCAAGTAGCGGAATTACACTGATGGACAATTCCTCGGAGAAAAAGCCGTGAAAGTAGCTATAAAAAAACGATAGATCACCAATAAGACGATCAGCTCTTTTTTAAACGGAATCAAGAATGCTGGTGTTGACGTATGGCTTCTTTCGTGACAAGGAACATGATTGTGTTTGAGATGCATTAAATTGGACGAGATATTTGACGCCTCGTTCAATTATTAAATCAAGGTCCTGTAAAAGAGATTACTGTCAGTTTTCTTTCCAAAGTTCGCTTAAAAATTGGGTGGGGAACCCGAAACTGAAATAAATGGTACAATTGTCATCAAAACTATGAATGGAATTGGTTGTAAAAGAGACAAAGTCATTGATCTATAGAAGAAAGAAATTTGGTGCCCGTACTAAGCTTAGGCACCTCAGTATTAACTTGGAGATAGCTTGAAGACTCACCATCCACAATAACTGATATACGTCGATTGTAAAAGAGAGAAGAGAAACTAGAGTCAAGATCAGTGTTTACTGGAAAAGTGTAGGAAGAAAGTTTATTGAGAAGCGCATTATGCCAGACCGGATCAAAAGTCTCGGATATATCAAGAGCAGCGATTTGGGATCCATCCTAAACTAAAACGTTCCTTCAGCTTTCGCTTTAATATGCATCGATATTTTTCTCTTATACGATATTTTCAAGTAATTCTTTCACTTGACTATGATTTTTTTCTAATATGGGTATCAGATATCAACATATACACAAATATCACTTGGTCTACATTTTGCACTGCTTGTTTTATTTTCGGCAAAAAAATATCTTTTCCTCTGACTCTTCATTATATTTTTTCAGAAATTATTGCCTCTTCACCCACCACTTTTCAGCCCTGAATTCCTGGTATGCAACGAGACAGGAACACTTCTGGCGATTGCTGGTCCAAATGGCATTTTAGTGATGCAACTACCACCGAGATGTCCGCCTTATGGTGCTTTCGATAATAACAGAGAAGTAATATATTGCAGGTAAGATTTTAATTTAATACTGATTTTTTTCCAAATTGAAAAATATCCACTATTTGGAAACCATTCGTAAAGCGCAACAATGCTGGCGTCCTAGGTAAAAACCTCAAACTTGATCGCACACAACTCTGTCACGGCTAGATGCTCTACCAGACTATGTAATGGGTGTGATTTAATTGATGGCTAAACATGCACGATATGATTCCTTAGCCCATTTTAGGAAAAAAGTTAATATTAACATATGTTCTAAAACCTATTAACTTTAAAGCTAAGTTGAAGTTTTAAAAAATAATATTCTTATCATAACTTTAAAACTTTTTGAGATATTTTCATAAAATTTTAAATGTACAGGGTATTCTATTTAAGAGGAAAAATGGTATATTTTTTGACTTTCCCCATATCTTTAATAAATTTAAGATAGCCAATCGATGTATTTTATCCCAGAATTTGAAAAACGTATTAAAAAACAATTGCATGAAAAAAAAACAGAATTACGCCATCAATGTTGCATTTTTAAATGGAACACCATATTTGTAATACAATTTATTAAATTATTTCCTTAATTTTAAGTATTTTTTATTAAAGGTACTATATGTCTGTCTTTAACTGTTTTTAAGTTAAGCTTAAAGAGTAATATTTTCGGCTAATTGTTTAATTAAATATATCAATTCACAATAAAGGTTATACAGGTGATTACCTAAGGCTTCAAAGTCATTAAAATATATACCTATTGGTGGATTTTAATACTAGTTTTTTAAAAAGAATTATTCGTTAGATGAAAAACTACAGATAGTAACGCTATATTACAAGTGTGGAGAAAATGCCAGTGAAGCAAAAGGAAGATACATTGATAATAAATTCAAAAAAAAAATTGTAATAATGACTTAGAAGTATCAATTATTTGCATTACCTGTATTTCATATTAAGATATTTAATTAAATAGCCCAAAAATGTGACCTTTTAAGCGTCAATAACTCAAAAACAGTAAATAATATACATGTGGTACCCTTAATAAAAACACGTAGAATTGACCACAGAATTCAAAATTATAATAATAAATTTGGTGTTCCATTTATAAATACAACATTTATGGTGTAAGTCTTGTGTTTTTCATGCAATTGTTTTTTTAATACGATTTTTAATTTTTCCGAGCTAAAATACATCGATTGGCTATCTTACATTTTTTAAAAAGATGGGGAAAGTCAATAAATATGCCATTTTTCCTCTTAAATGGAATACCCTTTACCTACTCAGCACCAATAGGCATTTTTTAATGTGAAGATTTTTAATTATTTCTACCAGTGACATCCGTATGGGATGAATACTAAAGATTTTTCAAGAAAAATATGATACGCCATTGCTTTTTCAAAAATAAAAATTAGTTTTCAAATTCCAATTTATTTTGAAACAAATTTGACCCCATGATTTTTTGTCCGATTTACCGTTTCCGCGTAAAAAATAAAAACCGTTATTGATGCATATTATTTGGTATAGCGAAATTATTTTAAGTAGTAGGCTAGTGCCCTATTTTCAGTTTTATTATGCGAAAACGGTAAATTGAAAGAAAAAAGGAAGGGTTCAAATTTTTTGCAAAATAAATGATGATTAAAAAATATTATTATTTTGGAAAAAGCAGTGGCATGCCATATTTTTTCTTTTGAAAAAATTTCAGTATTTTTCCCATACGGACGCCATTGTAGAAATATTTAAAAATCTTCTACATAAAAAATCCTATTGGTGCTCAGTAAGGTGCGTGCCAAATTTTTAATTAAAATATCTCGTACAGTTTTAGAGTTATGATAGGAATACAATTTTTTTCTTTAACACCCTGTAGCTTAAAGTTAGGAGGTTTAGGACATATGGTAATATGAACTTTTCTTCATTATATGGGCTAAGGAATCATATCCTGTATTTTTAGCCATTAATTAAATTACAACCTGTATAGAATTTTCCAATAAAACAGTGATAATTATACAGGGTGTCCGGGATGATGTGGGAAATCTTTCGCACACGTATGGAACAGATGAAAATAACACAAGTTCCTATAAAATTTTTCCGTTTAAGCCCCCCTGCGGAGATATGATCCCCTAAAGGGGGCAGCTAGAAATCGATTTTTCGTGAATTACTTTTAAAGCGCTCTGTATAATTTGATAATATTTTAGTACGATGCATACTAGTTAAGACCTCTTAAAATAGTGTCCTTGAAATTTATGTCGCTTCTTTAGTTTGCCAGGGACGGACTAGTTTTCGCACATTATTGATAATAATTTTTACGCCCTGTATGGTGAAGACACAAAAAATATGTTTTTGGGTAGTTTAAACCTGCTAAAAAAAAGGTACTCTTGTTTGACATCGATAAAATGAGCCGTTTTCGAGTAAAAATTATTTTAACAATAAGATTTTATTTTTGTTTAATAATACAATATTTTATTTTCGATGTAATTTGTAATTTTTGATTCAGTATTGAAGTCCTCTCGTAGCAGGTAAGGAATTTGTTGCAAATGTTGTTAATTTTTTTTTAGCAAAAGGTTTAAACTACCCAAAAACATATTTTTGTGTCTTCACCATAATGGGCGTAAAAATGTTATCAATAATGTGCGAAAACTAGTCCATCCCTGGCAAACTAAAGAAGCGACATAAGTTTCAAGGGCACTATTTTAAGAGGTCATTACTAGTATGCATCGTACTAAAATATTATCAAATTATACAGAGCGCTTTAAAGTTATTCACGAAAAATCTATTTCTAGCTGCCCCTTTAGGGGATCATATCTCCGCAGGGGGCTTAAACGGAAAAATTTTATAGGAACTTGTCGTGTTATTTTCGTCTGTTCCATACGTGTGCGAAAGATTTCCCACATTTTCCCGGACACCCTGTATAGATGGAAGAATATATCAATACCACCCTAATATTCCCTATCAATCGTTTCGCAAAGACAGCATATTCCCAACGACCCCCGTTTGTTCTAACCCGATAAAAATTCAGCCCTTTTAAATTTCCAACGCTGGCTGCTCGCCTTCGTGTTTGAACAGCGCGTCGAAAATCGGAATTTTATCGCGGTTTTTTCAGATATTTATTGTATTTGTTCTTCGTCTAAATGGTTTTGGAAAATGTGTGTCCGGTTGGATATCGCGAAAAAATGCGATTCAATTTTAATTTGTGTTTTTTGTGGTGATGCAATTTATTGGTTCGCACTGCATATTCTAGGTTTATGTGCATGGTGAATTAGCAGAGTTTTTATTAAAGGGATATTTTCTTTGTTAGCTGCTTACAGCAGCTGTAAGCACTTTCATTTTTGACAAATCAATGACGTTAGTCTTACAGCAGCTCACAGCGGTTGTTAGCGACCTCGGGAGATGTCTAACCACTGTCTAACAGGATGAAAAGACAAGGAGGGGGAAATATAGCCGAATTTGAGGTTAAAAGTCAAACAAAATTGACTAAATGTATATTAATAACAATAACAATAGTATGTGTGGGAAACCATGTGAAGGATTATTTACCTGCCATTAAAGATACTGCGCATTTTTGTTTTAAAACTGGACTTGCCATTTTTTAGGTTATATTATTACAAGATCGTTTAACTAGGTAAGGTTGCCTCATTACGTCACATATGTACCGCACTGCTGGTTCCTTGGCGCCAACAAGGATATCTACACGTATAATACTATGAGGGCGAAAGATCGCGTTATACAATATTTAAAAATCAGCTAGAATAATCATTGTTAAATAATTTATTAATAGGAAATAAAGAAATTACGGTAACAACTGGATTTAACAGTATTTAAAAGTATTTCCTTTAATATTGACAAAAACACAAACTACACTGTTAAAAACTTCATTAAATAATGTGCAAAATACATATGTGACGTATGGTCCGCCATGTTGCAAGGCTTACGAGGCAACCTTACCTAGTTAAACGATCTTGATATTATTATTATTTGTTTATGTCATTTGTCATTGGCGGTAAGCGCTGTTATTTTTCGATTCACATTATAATGACGTCAGCTGTTAGACAAGCTTGTTAGCAGCTGTAAGACAGAAGAATTAGAAAAATATCCCTAGTCTAAATAATAGGTCATGCAGTGAAAACCTGAAGTCCCCAGTGGTATATAATGATAAAATTTGGAATGATAATATATGAGTAGGGTCTGCATGAAATCTCTAATGTCAAGGTGACAGTTGGACACACTTTGTGAATATTTTTTTAAATGGAAAGGGTGTTCCAGTGACACCTCATTAACACGCTTTTATTAACTTGGGTTGTAACTATCTATCTATCAATCTATCTATCCATCTGGCTGCCTATGTAACGGAATCTTTGAGCCTAATTTTAACCAACTTCCAGCTATTCGATTTCTTTGAAACTTTGCACACGTATTAAGGACCCATGACAATGCAATAATCTGCAAACAGTATCCCGTTATCTTGTTTTTGATCGCCAGGAAAAAAATTCCATTATATTATAAAAACAACACCTAGGTTGCCATCTGTTGGCAACATTTCAAACTTTGCTATTAAATGAAGAAGACATTTTTTAGTGGGTTGCAATATGTTGGCAACGGTCCAAACATTGCCTGGATTGCCATCTGTTGGCAAAATTTCAAACTTTGCTACTTAATGAAGAAGAAATTTTTTAGTGAGTTGCAATCTGTTGGAAAAAATTTTAAAATTTGCTACTATTGTCATTTCATAGTAAAAAGCGTGGGGTGCTTAAAATATTAAATGGTATAATTATTATATTTGCCAATATCTATGATGGAAAAGTTATGAAAAAATAGTAAAATGCACCCCACGCTTTTTACTATGAAATGACAATATTTTTTTTAATGAAAAATTATTTAAAACAGGCGGTCATAAAACAGAAATATGTATTACCAACTGACATCTGACAAAATTCACAGTCATTCAGTCATAACATAACCTAAAATTCCTTTAATGTGAAATTAAAGTTGAAAAAATCAGTTAACTAAGCTATTAAAAACAAAGTATACACTTTAATTGAAATACAAGAAGCAAATAAAAGTAACTAACAAGTTATTGCATATAACTTTTATACCATCTTCCATTTATACTTTCTAAAAGAAGGCCTTTATTGAGTGTTAGGTACTTGTACCGAATGTTAGATTAGGACAAAGACTGGAAATGGAGATTAGCAAACTACATTAAAATATCACTTAAGGTAAGTAAACTAAAGTAAACTCAAAAAAAAACATTTATGGTAAATTTCTTTTTAGTTTAAAAGGTAATATTTTAAAAAATATTTGTCTTATTTATGCAAATTGGGTAATTGTTTCGAAAGTTGGAGCAACCCCATTTTGACCAAATTTGATATACAGGGGCACAGAACTAATAAAAAAGGGGCTGGTTATTTTCTTTTTGCTGCTTAATTAAATAGTATGTTCTAATTTACTGTTATATTAAGAATTTTGTGCAATATAACGAACTAAAAAATGAAAAATAATTAATAGTTTAAAAAAACTAAAAAACACGCTTTTATATGCAACCGAACTAAAAATTAAAAAATAATTTTTCATTAAAAAAATATTTTCACTTCATAGTAAAAGCGTGGGGTGCATTTTACTATTTTTTCATAACTTTTCCATCATAGATATTGGCAAATATAATAATTATAACATTTAATATATTAAGCACCCCACGCTTTTTACTATGAAGTGAAAATATTTTTTTAATGAAAAATTATTTTTTAATTTTTAGTGCGGTTGCATATAAAAGCGTGTTTTTTAGTTTTTTAAACTAATAATTATTTTTCATTTTTTAGTTCGTTATATTTTTTTAAAATATTTTTATGCAATTTTAAAAGTATTTTTATGCAAAGCATTCATCGATTTTTAAAACCTTCGGTTTAGTAGTTTTTAAAGAAGACCCAAAACTATCGTCTTCTATGTTATGACTTTCCCTGTTAATAACACGCTTTTTTACGTATTGAATGTCATTATTGGCTGTTGCCATCACACTACTTTTTAAAATTTGCATTTAGAATTGGTTGTCTTTGCCCAAAAAACCCGCTTTAAATTTATCTTGTAAAGAGCGAGCCATTTTGTGTAATTTCCAGCCAAGAATATTTTTTGTCGATTATGAGTTATGATATAGCCGCCATATTGGCTGGTAGCTTTCCAGCCATGTTAAAATGCAATAAGTGTCAACACCACTGCCGGAGAAATACAGTTTAAAGTATTAATAAAAAAAACCGTTTATACAACACTTTTTTATTGTTATTATGTTGCAACTTTCTTAACTCTAAATAAAAATTTTTGGAAACAGATCTATCAACAAACATAATTTTCGAAACAACGCAAAACCAAAAGCCCCAGTTGTGGATGCCCCTACTTCTTCAACTCTAAATAAAAACATTTGGAAACAAATTTTTCAACAAATATAATTTTCGAAACAACACAAAACTAAAAGCCCAAGTTGTAGATGCCCCTAACCAGAACTAATCACAACTCCACAATTTTGCACCAGCCATTTCCACTAAGTCGAAGTGGACAGTGGCGTGCTTCTATGAGGTTAGGCGGGGCCAGTGCCTCGGGGGCCCTTTGGAGTTAAGAGGGCTTAGAGGGAAAAAAGAAAATGGGCGAATATAGGTAAAAAGAGGTGGACCTATTTTCTCTAGTTGTTACTATGTATCAGAATGTAGGTGCAAAGAGATGAATAAACATTGTTTTTTGTGTTACTTTTCTCAGGACAAATAACTATACTTTGGCCACTTATAAATTAATAATAAATACCTAGTAAGTAACTCCGGTTACTGTAGTTTTAAACCAATAAAATACATTTTTTATTGTGGTAACTATGGTAGCTGACTTTTAAACCACTGAAATACATTTTTGTTCAGGTGTTTTTCTCAATTTATGGTGAACAGAGTATAGATGTATTTTATTTCCTTGCCATTGTATTTAGGGCCCTAGTTTAGCTTTTTGCCCCAGGTCTCCTTCTGAACTAGCTACGCCACTGGAAGTGGATGACTAATATTAATATCAGGAATATTATTATTGAAAAATTATTGAATTTAAGAAAAATAAATATTTTTTTACTATTTTACTTGTAAATTTAACTTCACATATATTTTCATTCATTTTTTACCAATCCAGTTGATATTTGTGTTAAATATTTAAAAAAAAAAATCTTTTTTTTAATTTTTAACACCCCGTAGTTCAAAAACTAAGACCTTTAGGACATATGTTTATATGATGTTTTTTTCTTATTTTTTGTTGTAAAATCGTTGGGTTAAGTTTGTCGGTTGAGTTACTGGACACCCTGTATGTATGTAGGTAAATTAATTGAAATTGATGAAAACTTTGATGTTTATTGGTGCCTAAACGTTGAGGTTTATCGACTTTATTAAGGAGTACCTTATATTTTAAGTTTTTGATATCTGTCAAAATAAAAAAGTTATGATGGAAATAAATTTTAAGTTTTAGGTAAAGTTCCCTCTGGCGGTATTTAAAAAAAGTACTTTTGTCTTAAAATTTAAGAATCTGCAAAGCTCGATTTGTGTGCCAAATATTAACTGGGTTGTTTAAAAAATAAATGCAATATGGCGAAAAAACAAAATAAAAATTGAACTTTGACGGCTTGTAACTCAAAAACGAATGACATTTTGAAAAAAATTATATGAAGCTCTACCCTTATTTTGTCAAGTAGAATCACCCTGTATTTGTCAGGAATAGAGCTGACGACGGATTAAAGCAAAGTCGAAAACGATGTACACACTATCGATACATGTCCGGTCTCGCTCCGCAAAATATTCTTTGGTATGTATCGGTATCGAAATGAGACCATACTAAGACTGAAAGCGGTATCGATAGTGTGAATAGACTCGTCGTTTTGCACGTAAAAATATTTGATCAGACCGGGAACGAACGAGGAACGTACCGATAGTGTAAAGGGAGCCTAATTGTTGGGATTAAAAAGACCGTACTTTTTTTTAATACGATTAATATCAAATTTGACCCTTAAAAAAATCTGTTAATTTACGCCCGTGACTCGCAGAATTCGATAAAAACCAAATCTTTATTTAAACAAGTTTTTTGCCTATAAATTTGAATTGATGCCAAATTGAGCAAATTTTCTCTTTCACTGCATATTTTTCTTACGGTTCATCGTAGCTTAAGACTTAAAATAATAATGGTAAAGTTTGGACACCGCGTTCCGATAAATAAAAGTTAGTTTACAGTTCCGGACGAGGCGACACCTTGATTAAATCTTTTTAATTAAATCACTTTTAATATTCCTTAAAAGTCGAGTTAGAAAAGGATTTTAAGGGCTGAAGCAAATAAATTATTATAAGTGGTAGGAAAATAAATCACCAGGTAAATGGATTTTGGTAAGTTGTGCAATATTTTTTTTTTTTTATAGGAAGGACACTGTTTGTTTAATTTGAGATTTTTGACCATTCTTTAAAACGTTTTGTAATTTAAATGCGATTTCTGTTGTTTTCAGACTAAAAATTTTATCTTGCTAAGAAAAAAAATACACGTAAACCTTTTTGTGGCGTAAATTATCAAATAAAGAGTGAGATCCACTTATAAAACCTTTTTAGGGGGTCCTTTTGACTATACTCTGTTCACTATAAATTCAGAGGAACACCTAAACAAAAAAATATATTTAATTGGTTTAAAAAGTCAGAAACCCTGGTTACCACAATAAAAAATGTATTTTATTGGGTTAAAACTACAGTAACCGGAGTTACTAACTAGGTACTTATGGTCAATTTATAGTTGCCAAAGTATAGTCTTCCACGAATATTTATATCGCCATATATGGAAGCGGCGGTTTAACTCAGCCTGTCAATGTCAAATGTTTCAGGTGTCGGAGGGGGCAAGCGCGTCATTTTTTGTCGGTAAAGTATACCACAATGTTTTACATTCAATTTTTAAACATTGTGCCAAAAATCGTAAGTGTTACAGTCTCGTAACCCGCCTAGTAGATAGATAGATAGATAGATAGAAGCACTTGCCATTTCAATCTTTCCAATACCCGAAACATGTGTTTGAGTCTTATGGTTTCATGACTGTAACCATTATTTTTTTTTGGCACAAAGTTTAAAAATTGCATATAAAACATTGTGGTCAACTTCTTCGACAAAAATAGTGACGCGTTCGCCCAGTCCGACACCCGAAGCATTTGAAATTCGCTTCCATATATGGCGTTATGAATATTCGTGGTAATCTCGTCAAAGTCCATTTTAATATTGGCCCAGACACAAATTTAATCGTGGTTATGGTTCATTCACCTATATAATGTCTTGAAATCACCCTTTGATGCTGGGTCAGATCATCATGTGATTGATATACTTGGTTGGTCGGTTGGTTAGTTATTTCTGGTTAGCTACAAAAAGGTTTGGTTTAGTTAGATCCTACGTAGGCATTGAGAGATGAGATTCTCTTGTTTTGGCAATATTATAGTTAATCTAATCTGAGAAGCCCCGAGTACCTAAATACGGATCGATTTTTGTTTCAGAAAGCTTTTATACATATCAGAGATTATACAGTAAGGTTTTTAAATGTCCTCCTACCTCCTTAACTTTTAAATAGAACAATATATTGAGATCGGGTAAAATTTAAATAAAAGGGTGTGTGACATGGCGTGTTAAAGCACTGGGTCGTTGAGCGCGCGCCGTCGTGACTGGGTTCGAATCCTGGTTCGGCCAAAATAATTATTTATAGGTTTGGTTAGACATTTTGGGGTTAGCCTAACAAAAGACGTTTAAAAGGCAATGTGAATCGACGCTGAAGTCCAGCAAAGATTAAGGTGTTGGAACACACTTTGCCGTGTTCTACGCAACAGTAGATAGACTTGCAAACCCTACAGCCAGTTGTTAGGGCTGCATACCCCCTTCTTGCCACGTTAAGCTGTACACTGAAAAAAATATCTTAAAACAAAAGCCTTAGATTTAATTTTAAAGAATTGTGACTTTCATATGTGTTAAAGAAATAGGATCTCAAACAGAAAAAATATGTTTTCAGCTTTGCGTACTAAATTCAAAAGAAGGCGCTTTTGTAATAAAAATAACCTTATTTTATTTAGTGACCCCAATGGGTCTAAATTAAAGAACGATGTATTCCGTTAAAAACATCGAGCGCTTTTCCACCGAGAGATTCTTTCTTTAAGACAAGATAGTAAATACCACAGACTGAAATAAAATTTAATTCAATTAAGATAATTATATTAAATAAACAATTAGTTCTCTTTTGATAGTTAAGAGAGGAATTCCTGCTTATCAGGTCATTCACCGAGACCTCTCTTCTCCATCGATGATGCGTTTTGCCGAACCTCATAGGACTTATCATAGGCTGTCCCGGGTCCAAGTTAAATAATACGAATAACAAGTGTATCTTATAAAAAAACTTTCGTTGTTCGACGGTAGGATATAATCGTACCGTTGATACCATACTAAAAGCATAATTCAGTGAATACTTATATTAAAGAAATAGGTTCTTTGACATAAAGGTTAAAGATTTTGGTATAGGTTCTTAAAAGAACCTATTATTTTAAAGAATATTCATTAATATTTTGATAGAAGCATTTAATATTTCTTTGTTTAAAATCTTAAAACTTATATTTAAGATATTAAAGAGCTTAAATCATAAATCTTTAGGTTCTTATTTCTTGATTCTGATATTCTTAAAATAATACTAAGGATATTTTAATTTAAAGAATTTCTTTTACATTAAAGACATAAATTAAAGTATTTTTTCTCCCAGTTTAAGAACCACTATTATTTTAAAGTAAAAAATAAATCTTGGTTTAAAAGCACAACTATTCAAAAAGAATGCATATTTTTAAAACCTTGTATTTGCTTAAAACAAGACATTTTTTTCTGTGTAGGTTTCTGTCTGGCTGACATCACCCAGACGTAAAATCGAGGTGTACCATAACCTAAGCGACTGCATTGCATGGTTATCCCGGCCCTTCTAAATCTACCCTCTACTATTAAAACTTGGCATAAAAATAATATAGTTACGCGGCTTAGCGCTAAGCGGCAATTTAATTTCTTTTGTTTTTAAAATGAAGTACTTAAAATCACTTTGTTTTTGAAAATTTATAAGTGTAGCCATTTGAAAAAATTACAAGCCAATGCCATTAAAAATAAAAACTTACCAGAATAAGTCTAAAATTATGCATTCTAACTAAAACTGGACATAACTTCTAGTACAAAACGGCTTTTGTATAATTCACGTGATTAAACGACCCTCCGAATAAGTCCTAAAGCGAGCTGTCAATTCTCGGGGCTTATTTATAATAAACTCCGCCGCAAAACAAGGGAAAACGCGGGAAAACCTCCCCGACAGTGTATCTTATAATCAACACTCGATTATTTATTCATTAATTAATCTATCTATACAAACCCCCGAATTACCTGAGTTTACGAAAGTTTTCCCCTTAGTTTGTTTTCCGGCTTTCTCGATTTACGTCTAGGATTTGTCTATAAACTAACGACTGAACATCTGTAGAATAAAAAATGTGACTTGATTAACAATTTAAAATATACATCAGGTGATATTTTTTCTTTATGACAGTCCACAAGGGCATATACCGAGTGGTGAGTCGCCGAGTAGAACATAGGAAATTCCATGTAAATTTTAAGGGGTAAATTATTGGCGCCACTGTACATTTTACGGAAAAAATGTAAACCGGGGTATACACGGTCATGCAAAACTGTCACATCTGACAAAAAGCCAAAGCTCGCGCGCAAATTTGACCGTGTGTATTAAAAACTGCTACATCTGGCTTGGCATGCGACTCGAGGTCCGAGTTTGATTTTTGGGGGCGCGCGTCATGTAAACTTGTGCATGTCTAGGACATGTCAGTTACCGTGTCAGTTTAGGAACGTCGTTTACGGGGTTATATTGTTGGTTTTGAGTTAATAAAATGGCTCTTTGGCGCCAGGAAGATGTATTGCGTGATTTTATAGATATGTACCAAGGTTATCCATGCTTTTGAAAGTTAAAAGTAATGAATACATTGACAAAAATAAAAATATTTTCTCTGAATTACGCTTATGTTCAAGTTGATCAGACCACCAGCTGCCAAAACTGACGCTGAACTGACAGGTACATCTGAATCGTGTGTATCAAAAGCTTCTTTTGACATTTGCTTTTATGCAGATGCGTTTCAGATTTGTCTGACCACATATACCCCGGTTAAGATAACTTTACGAAAAGACCAATATGATAAACCCTCATGCCAAGTTTCAAAAAATATATAATAAGCGAACCTTGAATAATTATTTAATTAAATATAATTGCAAAATTACCAAATTGTCGGTTCAGGTAGAATCAAACAGGCACCTGTAAAATGAATGTTGTCACTGACATGAGAAAAAGTGTCAATAAATCAGTGACAGTCAGTATTTAAAAGAAAATTATGTATTATTCAATCGACAAAAAGTATCCATAATTAAGTGATAATTAATTTGGTAATTTTCAAATACATTTAATTGAATAATTCAAGATTGGCTTATAATTTTTTTAACTTGGCACAAAGGTTGCCTCGCTCCTGCTGGCGACCGTGGGTGCCATGGTTTTAAATGTTTCCCCATTTTATCCGCCAAATATTTCATTCCGCGGCACCTTTTGGACAACGCGGTAGTACCTTCATCGATGGAACAGAACTACTACTACGTTATACAGGGTGATTCAAAAATCAATCACGAAACTCAAGGGGGTGTTTCTACTTAACAAAATAAAGGTAGAGCTTCATATATTTTTTTTTTTAATGTATTTGTTTTCGAGTTACAAGCCGTCAAACTTCAATTTTTATTTTGGTTTTTTCGCCATATTGCATTTATTTTTTAACCAATCCAGTTGATATTTGGCACACAAATCGAGCTTTGCAGATTCTAAAGTTTTAAGACAAATGTACTTTTTTAAATACCGCCAGAGGGCACTTTACCTAAAACTTAAAATTTATTTACATCATAACTTTTTATTTTGACAGATATCGCAAAGCTGGGGGCGCCATTTTATAGACAATTAGAAACTTAAAAATAAGGTACTCTTTATTAAAGTCGATAAACCTCACCGTTTAGGCACCAATAGACATCAAAGTTTTCATCAATTTCAATCAAATTACATACATACAGGGTGTCCAGTAACTCAACCTAAAAACTTAACCAAACGATTCTACAACAAAAAATAAGAAAAAAACTTCATATAAACATATGTCCTAAACCCTCTTAGTTTTAAACTACGAGTTAATAGAAAAAAAAGTTAAACAAAACGTGCGAAGTCAATTTTGGTTTATCCGCAGTTCAAGTCTAAATAACGAAGAACTTAAGCTTGATGGCTGTATATAAAGTTTCCTGAACCACTGACTATTATCCTGCTTTGTGTTATTTAGTTTGTCAGACAATGATGCCTAATGTTTTTCGTGAAATGTAATAACTAATCAGGTAATTTATGTAAATATTCTTTGCCAAATTGAATCTAGATACCCATTTTTTTAGCTGTTTTGCCGAATTGCAACACTGTGCTCCTTAATTTGACTTCCCAAAAGTTGTCTGTAGGACAATCTGATTGTTCTTGAGATATGGTAATATGACTTAATGATGAACAAGTTAGTTGGCTCTGTTCGTAGTGATCCTGCCTTTTAATCCTGGTGATTTAGGTTTAAATTAGGTGTGCATGCGACGAACCTAATGTGGATTTTCTAGTTTTATCGCTAAAACTGTTTAAAGTGCTTTGCTACTATTTAAAATAAATAAAAATTACAAAAATAATAAAAATATAAAAACTTTTAAACCTGCAGCTGCCTCCATGTACTGTAGTATTCTACAAATTGACTTTATTCTTCTCACTCGCACTCTGTGTTCAAGAAAACACGCTTGAAGTCGATCAAATTGGTCGCCCATAAGCGAGGTCTCCGAACGTGATCTCTACCAAAATTTTGAAAAGGTCGTACATTACCGATGTTTAGTCTATTTTGACACAGAGTACCAAAAAGTGCAATTATTGACTTCTCGAGTAGAAATCTACGATAAAAAGCTAGGTGTAGAATTCGATAGAGCACGGAGTCCCGCTGCTGGACAAAAAAAATTGACTGACCTATAAACACATGGCGATTTGTCGAAATATTTGGGCCATGGACCAAATTTGCAATTTGTCTTCAGCCTATCTACAAATACAAATATGATTTCTAGAATAGCAACATTAATACTACAGAATAGCTTTCATTTAAGGTGAACAAGAAATGTAAGTTTTGTAGTTCTGTACGTAAATACAGTTCACATATAAACAAATCTTTCTGCTCCGCCTAAGCAAACAACTACACAACCTCCAATCTTCGCTCGTGTGTTTTCGAATCCCTCTTTCAAAAGGCGGGCGGCGGCGGCGGGGCGGGGGCGGATTCTTGAACATTAAAAATGACAGCGGTTTCGCATTCTAATTTTTACTGACCGCCGGTGTTTTATGATATTTTTCCTCTCCGTGCCCGAATCGTAAAAGGGTTGGAAACCCCATCCCTTTGTCCTTTGTGCCTTTGAATGCAAATTAGTTTTTATTTTTGCGGCCGGGAGAAATATGTGCAAGAATTTTAAATATACCTACATATATCTCTCGCTCTTTGCCAAGAATTATTCTTTTAAATGAAAAATCTAATTCCGGGGTATGAGAATGTTTTGAATATTTTGTTTGAGGTTCGCTGAGATCGTCGCTTTTTTACATTTCCAGATATTGTCTTGTCAGAATCAGAGTAAAAAATCTGTAAACTACTACTAGAAAATTAGTCATTAGGTAAAATTAAGTATCTATCAAAATGGGTTTTACCATCGTCTAGAATATTCTCGTAGCCGATAGTAAGGAATAAGGAAGACAGGTACGAGGGTGGTCCCATAAAATTGCAATCGAATCGTATTCGTGTATTGTTTCTTTCGCATGTGAAAACGGACGTGTCTGCGGATTTTAGAAAAATGGACAAAGAGCAGTATCGGTCGGTTATTCGATTCTTTAAAGGAAGTCTCGCAGCGAAATAAAAGAATGCTTGGATGCTGTGTACGATGACTCTTCTCTTTCGATGGCAATCGTCAAAAATTGTTGTATGTACACACCGGTGACCAAGTAACAGTGAGAACAGTGAACTTCACCCGGCGAACCAGCTCCGAAGAAGACAAAGACTGTCCAATCGGCCAAAAAGGTCATGGCTGGGATTCACAAGGTGTGATCTACATCGGCTATGTGCAGAGGGGCAAAACGGTCACACGGCTTTACTATATAAGATCGGGCCTCACATAAGCGCAACGAGTCCATGGCTATAAACTCCTGCCCCATCCACCGTATTCTTCTGATTAGACCCCGTGCGGCTTCTTATTTTTAACCGACTTTGTATCTCTTATGATTTTCGAAGTCCCAATTTTTACCCCAAATTTGGGACATCCTGATGGGCAGTTTTGAGGTTCTGCCCGGGGAAGGGGTGATTTTTGCTACATGCTAATTTATAAATAGTTTTAAAGAAAGGAAAATTTTCATCATACTTTGTATTATTTAAACCAAACCTCGCTCAGCAAACCACCATTGTCCGGAAATATATGGCTTTTCCTACACGTTATATGATATACTATTCTGTAACGTGTAGGAAAAGCGATATACTTCCGCACGATGGTGGAGTTTGTTGGGCAAGGCTTTGATCAAGTCCAGCAACCACCAAAAGTCCGGAAATATGCTTTTTTATAAGTTGCACATGCTATTTTTTCTCCGATCAAAATTATTCTTTAATTTTCGTTTTCGATAGCATAAAATATTAATTTTTTTAGTTTGATAAATACTTATTAACATCTTAATAATTTAATATCGGTATAATCCGTGACTATGGTATTACATTGTGTTGTATTTTTGATTGACTTTGACAAACGTCACCAATGAATATTGAAAGTATAGAAAGCACAGGAAAAGGGGAGCGTCCGGAATAGTATTATTACATTACAAGTGTGGAAAATGAGTAATTTCACACGAGTGCAAATATTATAGCACGAGGCGTTAGCCGAGTGCGACAAACCCACGAGTGTAAGAAAGTCATTTTCACACGAGTACTGTACACTATTTTTCCTACGACCACAAATTATTCCCAAAAAAGTATTAAAGTTTGTTTTTACAGAAAAAATAAAAAACAGTTGAGAACTTTGCAACACTATGGTGATTTTCACTTTATAACACTGGTGTTATATGTACTTTTCCTCACTGCTACAACATTATACTATTTTGACAATATTTTTACATCGAAAATCACCTACCTAAAAGCATTATATAACTTTTATCATTTTTGAATTTAAAAAGGCCCTCACTTAATAAAAATTGTATGGTTTGGTTAGGTAATAACGGTAATAGTTTAATACGGTTTTCTGCTATTTTAAGGGTTTTTAAAAATTATTGATACTTACATATTTTAGACACTCTTCTAAATAAAACGTAAGTGGCGCATATCCAAAATATTCCGTTTTTTTATAAAATATCAGTAAACAAACTTACGGGACCGGGGAATGAAAAGGGGTGCTGGGTGGGGTAAAATTGGTAAAACGAGTTAATGAAACTGAACATCATATGTAAAATTAAGTAAAAATTACATTTTTTCCTCATATTTTTGAGAAAAAATATAAAAAATATGAAAATTGTAAATGCATAACCTAAAGTCCTAAAAGTAAGAAAAAAACGACTACTAAACGTCAGTTATACCATGCAAAATATGGAAAGCATTTGGCAACGTCGGAAGGGTCTGATTTTATTTATGAATGGATAAAAAAGTGGATTCATAAAGTGTGTATTAGCCTCAGGTTTAATTAAGGGATTTAAAAAAAAGATTTAACTAGTTGTTTGAGTACACGAAGACAGAGAGAAAGAAATTTGATCTATAGGAGTTTTTCTCTGGCGCTTTAGGTCGAACGGTCAAGCGGCAAGGCTGCCTCTATAAAGTGCGTGCTCAAAGGTAGGAGGGAGATTTTTAATTTGATCTACTTACCTGACAACACTGTGCCACTGAGCGAGCAGTCAGTGAAAGTTGTTTTTCGTGGTTTTGTCTATTTTTGTTTATGTTTTTATTTTTTCGGAAATTTTATTATTACTCTTTTTAATATTAGAAGAAAGCTTATACTGTGTAGTAACTTAACGTTAATAAGATGATTTTCGCTAATTTGGGTTCTACTGTTTAAAGTAAGTAAAACGTTTTTTTTTACTGTCACTACAATAAATATGTCACTTGCAAAACCAATAGCAGTTTTTAGAATGACATCATAATATATATCACACGAGTGTTGTAAAGTACTTTGCAACACTAGTGCTGTAAAGTACTTTGCAACACTAGTGTGATATAACGCATTTTCTATGCATGAAACCAGTGTGCTATTTGCTATTTTCACAAGTGGTCGTAGGAAAAGTAAATTTTACGGCCGATCGGAGAAAAATATCTTTTTAGAAACGGAGTTCATCGGATTTATCGACCTTCAGAAAAATTGATATTCATGTCCATTTCTCGACTTCGGGGCATGTATGTAAAAAGGGTTTCCAAGGGATAATTAAGAATATGGGAAAGAGTGGACGGCGTGCCGAACGGCCCTTTGAAAAATACCCGAATTTATCACGTTTAATTTGTATACTAATGTGTGTGCACGTGAGCGCTTTTTTAATTGCCGATATGCGCGGGTTGATTTAGGCTTAGGGGTGGATTTTAGGGGATGGGGTAGATATACACGCTTTTGCTTTATAAGGCTTATTTGTAATGTTGTTAGCGTTGGGGGTGGGTAAAAGGAATGTATTAAATAATAAATTGTTTAATTAGTTTCTGGACACTGAGTTAAAAGTGCAGCGAAGTTTGGCAATAGTCCCTGTGACAATAGGTGAAATAGACTTTATGAAAAGAACATTTTTAAAACCTTTTTAGGTGGGTTCCTTTTGACGAGTGTATTACGAATATTGATACCGCCATATTGAAAGCGGGGCTTTAAATGTCAAGGTTTCGGGTATCGGACTAGGCGAACGCGTCACTTTTTTATCGGACAACTTTACTACAATGTTTTGCATGCATACCTTTTAAGGGGTTCCTTTGATGAGTGTATAGTATGAAACTATTGATACCGCTGACATTGGGATGAAGCGGGGCTTTAAATGTCAATGTTTCGGGTATCGGACTTAGGCGAAACGCGTCACTGTTTTCATCGTATAACCTCTATACTACACAATGGTGGAATGGTGTTTGAGAAGTGTATTTAGTGAGTTGGACACCACTTGTTCCAAACTGTTTCGTTTTTAAAGGCTTTAAAGACTTTATCCGCCACAGTTCACCATCTCGCTGCCACATCACTTGCTTGCCATTTGATGCATCAGTGACATAGACACATTGTATATTGTTTAGAAAACGAAAAAAAATTATTATTTGTTATTTGATGATTTTGACATCGAATAATTTTTAAACCAATTAAGTTAGCAAGAAATCATAAAATACGTTTGTTTTTGTAGAGAGTTAAATTTGCAACAAGAATTGATAATAATCAACTTATAGTTAAAAATAGATATAAGAATATCAGGTAATAGTTTAAATAAAATATCACGTGTCGATATGATCCGTTCTTTAGTGCTTAACGTAAAAAATTCCATAATTACAGAACTTTTTCCATGTTAATCCCATTTAAAACTTTGGCTGTGGTGGGGGCCAGGTTAATCTTTAAATTAAGGGCTACAATTTGGCACGATTTTTTTATTTATTTGGAACCAATCCTGACTATCGTAAAAACAAATTTAAACATATCCTTAATAAGGACCACGTTAATGTTATCTCTCTTTTTAATACTTGTACGATTTTTTTATGAATATTACTGTATAATTCATTGAATAATGTATGTCCTAAAAGTTTTGGCACAAAACTCATTGTCTTTAGTTTTTACAAAAACAAAATAATATCAAGTTGCCTTTGAAAACAAAAGTTTATTTACTGTATTTACTGTATTACTGTCAGTTGAGATTTATTTATTTTGAAGTTTTCGCTTTAAGATGTCGTATAAATTAGAAATAAGAAAAAAGTATCTACAAGTTAGTTGGGCGGATACCCAAAGCTGAAATCTGTCGAATATTCCAGAATGAAAACATTTCACGCAGAACCATTTATAGAACAATAGCGGAGTGCGAACAGGGAATACCATGTCTAAATCTCCCAAAAGTGGAAGACCACGTGCATTTACCGCACAGAGGTCAGAGAGATTGGTGAGAAGAGCAAAAAACCAGATTGGAATGTCAACGAGGAGACTGGCGTCTGGTAGAGCAAAATGGGCCACTCCACATAATTCGATAGTATAGTTTAGTTAAGTATTGAGCTGTAATTTATGATAACTAGTTAGTGTTTAAATAAATTTCTTCATTAAAAAAACCGATAAATATTGTGTGCCAAAACTTTTAGGACATACGTTACGACGACACATAAGAATATTAGAATATAATTTACATAGCTACTTAAAATTAATAACGTTTAGAAACTTTCGAATACATTAATAAAATACCCATTTTTCTGACTAAGCGAAGAAAAAAATGACACAATACCCAGAGATTAAACCAAAAATATTAGATAAAGCATTATCCCGAACAAGATTATAAAATATACAACGCGCGACACCTTGCAGCAGATACAGCAAACTTCGAAAGTGCAATTAGGAACAACGGCTTTTACTGCGATAAATTAGGGCATATTTCTATACCGGCACCAACTTTAAATAACGTCGCAGTAATGTATTCCGAACTTGTGCAATATAACACTTCGTATAATGTAAGCAGTTTGGAAATTTTCCTCACTAATTTGTCATTTTTATCCTTCAGGTGGCTTCTGTAAATCTTATACGTTCTACCGGGTGAAAGAGGATGTTGTTACCCCTAACTTATTTTTTTGGTTTGAAGAGAGGCTAGTAAAAATTTTGCGGTATAATAAAGGTATAATTTTTTTCATTGAAGATATATTCTGTATTGGTTCTGCGAATTCATTTAATTAATGGTAGTTATTTGGGTACACGACAAAAAATAAAAAAAAACCCTTAAAAACAAAAAAATAAAACAAGTAACTAGAAAACTAAGAATCGACCTTTCGGTGGCGAGTCTCCACCGATGTCAAGATAAAATTAAATAAAAATAAAAATTTAACTATTATTGAGGTTTAAAATTTTAAAATTTTAGCTTTAGTTTTAGACTTGTCTACTCATCAAACGTCGATTTTTAGTTTTCTCGTTACTCGTTTTAAATTTATTTTGGGAGTGTCTCTTTATTTTTTGGCGTGTACCCAAATAACTAAAGTAGGAACGCTGTAAGTTCAACATAGCTACGTCATTAACAACCAAATGTTTACATACAAAAGCACCGACTTGCCATGTATTTTTTATCACAGACATCGCAAACAGGGAAACAGAAACGTCAATCTATAAATCCAGGTTTCATCAAATCTGATGATTTATACAATAATTATTACCGCTTGCACCAACGTAAAGCCTTGGGTTTATGTAATTTGTTGTTTAGAAACTGTAATATGGTTTAGCATTAAAAAAAAAATGTTATTTTGGTAATTGTCTAGAAAGTTGAGGCAACTCCGATTATGGATAGTACTGGTTAGTATAGAATGTGGGTAATGAGCGTGCGTAATAGCCATAAATAATGGGCCATATTACCTCTTTAAAATCACATTAATAATTTATAAACTTACAACAGTCGTAGAAAAATTACAAACGCAATAAAATTACGTAAAATTATCAAAAATCGTTGCAGTATGACACTTTGCATATATTTTGCTGCAATTAACCTCAGCATTTTTACAATTCACTATTTAAAGGCAACAAAACTTTATTTTTATTTTGCATCATATGTGCACATAAATGCATAAGGAAAAAAGTTATAACACAAAATTAAAAAGATATACGTAAAGATTAGAAAAAATCTGTAAAAGTAGAAAAACTTATAAATAGTCTTAAAGCCTCTTACAATAGACCATTTTTAAAGGAAATAATTTTCTCTTTAACTGGATATACACCATTTCGCTATGCTCTAAAAACCGCGTAGAAAAGAGTTACAGAACCTTGTTTACGAATAGAAAGAAGGTAAAATTGCCGAAAAATGGTGTGAGTGGACAAACTTTAAAAAACCGTTTCTCTACTACTATGAACTCTAAAGATTTCTATTTAGCGTCATTTTGTAAAGAAAGGATGGCGGGTTTTTTTATATGAACCAATGCCTTTACCTAAATCCCTATGGAAAAAAGTTATAGAGCAAAATACAAAAAAATTTCGTTTTCGTGTTCTTTGTGCTTGGTTTTTAGGAATATTTTTGTCAAAAATTACTTTTTTTATTTTAAAAAGCATGATTCGAGTTCCTAAGCTAAATCTATATATCTAATTTTTCAGGTGTTTTAAACAAAATATAGGTATTAATTTTTTAGGATGTTTTAGACAGCATATAGGTATAATTTTAAATACTATAGTTGCCCTAAAGCCAATAATGTGTCTGCAAAACTTATCAAGAACTTTCTGCCTGCTACAAATTTATTGAAGATTAAAAATTTCAAGTTGTTAGGATTTTCTACCGCTGTTGATACCGGTACGCACAATGTTGTCTTTAAAGTTAACTAAACATTGTTATTTAGTAATATTGCAATACTTAAAATGGTCGAAGCATGTGTGTTTAGTTATAAATATAAAGCAATTCGTATTCACATAGATACAAGAGCTGCGGGACACTAGGCCAGGTTTCCACTATCTTCCCAAAAACCGCCTTAGCGCAAACGGCTTTCAGAGTAGCTCTATATAAATAATAGTTTTTGGTAAACTACTGGCTATGCGCATTGTAATATGGTCCTTGGATGACCAGAGTAATTGTTTTTGTGCTTTACACTATTGATATCAGAGCAAACCAATTTTGGTGGTGGTGCCCGTATGCCTTAAGAAATGCAAACATTTTTTAAAAAATTTTAAATGGAAACGTAATATTATATTTTGTATTTTAATTTTACACTTAAATCTCTTTTTGATGACATATCAAATTATTTTGTTTATTTTTATGATGGCGGCCACAAATTATATTTATTTCCACAGCCTATTTGGAAAAACCCCAACAGAAATAATAAAGGTATATTGAAAAGAAACATGCTGTATAATAATATATTATTAAAAGGATGATTTTATAGTAAATAGAGATATAGCAAAAAAATAAGCACTCTTATTTGAGGGATTAGGCGGGTTTTCGAGGATCAAAAGATAAGGGGATTTTTATTATATTTTGTGAATATATACAATTATATATTTTATTTAAGCAATTTAGCATATTAAAGATACATATTTAAACGGTATTTTGTAAAAATTTTATTTAAAAATTCCGAAAAATTTGCCGTTGGTACCTCATCTCCCTTGACGTCTCAAAAAATATGTTCTTTCTGTGGACCGCTTCTTTCTGTGGACCGCATAACTCATTAGTACATAGATAAATCTTGTTATTGGACGAAGGAAAAATAATAATAATAAAATCTGAATTTTTGTCAAGACTTTAAAAAAAAACACATTTTTTGGTTACATTTTTGCCACGTATTGTCTCGAAAAAATTAGTTCTAATAATAATAAAAAGTCTTCGTTTAATAACTTGATAATGTCATTTAATAGATGTGTACAAAATTTAAACAAAATTGCTTCATCACTTTTCGTGAAATCGTGTCCACCGACTTAAAAACATTGAGTTTTGAGATAAACGCGTTTAAAGTTTTAAATGCTGCACTAACTTGATTGATGGGCGGCACTTCTGAAGGGTTTATCTTTTTAGAATTTTACTCGGATCGATTTGAAATTTTGGGAGAATATTTAAAACATAGTATACTAGTTAATAGGACAAAAACATCAACCCACCTAACCCCTTCACATACGAAAGGGGATGGTACTTTAAAACATCATTATAATTAAATTAAATCAAAATATGCTTTATCATTAGAAGATTTATCTTATTGACAAAGCCGTCATATGGTTTTTCTTTTCTTCCTGGGGTTGGATCAAATTTGTTGCACCCGCAATGGCAATCTTCTGGCTTTTAAAATGTTATTTAAAAATAATGTAAAACTAATATAAAGTGAAGATATTAAAATATAGTCTTTAAAGACAAATTTCAATAAAAATGTTTTTATGTATTTACATAAAACTAATACATGCGTCTAAGTGCTGCGCACGCGATAATGGAATGACCTAAAAGCAGTATGTATTAAAAATAAAAATTTTAGATCAACATTTTTCACAACCAGCAAATCTATTACACTCTCGTTCATAATTTACCAGCCAATGACATCCACTTCCTTATAAAAACTGGCCGTATCTTTGAAACGTCCCGTTTGTCTTTTGTTACGGCATAAAATATTCAGCAGGACTCTTTCGAGTTGGCGATCGTAAAACAAATGCGAATCGCGAACGGTACCGCGACATGCAACTATTTCTGGGCTTACTGCACTACCAGAGGACATTTAAACAGTACAGGACTGAAATAGACTTTTACGAAATGATTTTTGGTTTTTCTTATTAAAAATATAATAATAATAAAAGGAATTAATTCTAAACATTAAATAAAATAGGATGAAGTAGGATATTAACATTGCTACTAAATTAGAAAAGGCTTTTGTTTAGTATCTGGTTGGTGTAGTATGCACACATGTTTAGTATGCAACTACATGTTTTGTTAATTATTTTTACCGTTTTTGTGAGTTTTACTTTTTTTTCTAAGGTCGGTTATTTTTTTGTAAATTTAAAACGCTGCTAGTATCCTTTCCCCTTACGTAAGCTGTTCGCGCAGAGTGGCAATGCTGCCTCTAGTAGGTATGAACAGAAACTCCTTATCTCTTCTGGCGTGGATCTGAATGCGCTATCAAACTAAACATTAAAATAGAAAACGGGACAGGTATCTTGGTTTTTTATCGCTTACCGTTTTCGCTTATACCTTATAATCAGAACAAAAAAAAGCGTACATACCTAAAAAAATATATAGGCGTCGAACATATCGTCGCTGTTATTTCGAAGAGGTCTAACTAGATATTAGGCGAAAATGAGTTATACTTATTGTTAGACATAGGTTGCAGACCTTATTTATGTTATGGCATACTTGCATATCCTATTATTACACCAAAAATTAATTGGAATGAGATGCAAGTGTCACCAGTACAGCCAAAATATTGACCTCGGTTTTCTTTGAACCGCTCTCCTGAAAAGATGTAAAAATTGAGATGGACCCCTTCGTAATAACAAACCTCCAACTTTTTTAAAAATCGGACCACAAAGACTTACTACTATTAATTTATTAAGAATTTTAGTTTTAGGTGAATTCTTCCCAAAGGTTTCTTGCGTTTTTCGTTTTTAAATAACAACTGTTCTTGTTTACGTCACCCAGTATAATTTCGTTTTTTTTGTGCCGGTACACTATATAAACTATTTTCTGCTTTTAAATTTAAATTAATTTAGTTTAGCACGGGCAAAGAATACCAATCCATAGAACCCACAAGTGAGATTTCAGCGTACCCTAAAAATGTTTAGTACCTACCGCGACCAACAGATGGCGAAAGTAGTACGATGTCGCTTTGCTAATACGATTACCATGAGAAATTGATAGCAGTCGCTGACGAGTAGTCGGCCCGATCAGTTAGAGTGAGGATATACGCAAAATTTAATAAAAATAAAATCCCCGATAAATGGACCCAGTATCCATAAGATTATTAAATTTATTTTTTCAGAATAGGATACCTATATCGATGCGTTTTTACAAAACATCGTAAGCGACATTCGCCAATTTTACGGGAAACGATTTTTTCTTCCCATCGTGTTATTTTTAAAGAAAAACCGAGATCTGAATGTTTTTATTTTAGATGTCTTCTTAATTTGAATTTCAAAACAAACATATTTAACAGTTAATGTGAAAATTTTCAGAATCTCCTAAAAAAAAGCTAAAAATTTTAAAATTCTAAACCTAAATAATAGTTAATTTTTAATTTTTTTATTTTTATTTAATTTATCTTGACAACGGTGGCAGACTTGCCACCAAAAAGTAGATTTTTAGTTCTCTATTTACTTGCTTTATTTTTTTGGTTTTTTGGTACTATTAATTTATTTTTTGGCGTGTACCCAAATAACTACCATTAATTAAACGAACCGCCGAACCCATATAGAACATATCTTCATCTGAAATAAAGCCAATGAAAAAAACGTTTCCCGTAAAACTGACGAATGTCGCTCACGATGTTTTGTCAAAAACCCATCGATATATCCTATTCTGAAATCATAAATTTAATAATCTTATGGATACTACCATTTATCGGGGATTTTATTTTTATTAAATTTGCGTATATCCTCACTCTAACTGATCGGGCCTACTGCTCGTCAGCGACTGCTATCAATTTCTGATGGTAATCGTATTAGCAAAGCGACATCGTACTACTTTCGCCATCTGTTGGTCGCGGTAGGTACTAAACATTTTTAGGGTACGCTGAAGTCTCACTTGTGGGTTCTATGGATTGGTATTCTTTGGCACAGGCTAACCCGGGGTAGCCCGTACCGTCCTAACCAGAACTACGAACTCTGGTAACAACTTTGACTTAACGTCTCTTGCTTCATTGTTCAACCCAATCTAATAATCTTATCTCCTTTTTTTAGAAAAAAAAATGAGTTTAAATATCCCGTTTTCTTGTTTGTTTCACACTTGACTCAGTATTTAATCTTGACTTTGTTTTACGAGTATTTATGATTTGTTGACATTAAAATTGTTTCTGTGCAAATTGAACCTATTAAATAGGTCTTTATGGTGATAACGAAGTAATTTCGTATTATTTTTATGTGTTTTTTTTTATTTTTGTGGAAAGGCAAGGCCTATGTAATACCAGAGTACCGTGGGTGTCGGGTTTTTAAATGTTTAACCCATTTTTTCCCTGTTCCGTCAACGTTGTCCAAGCACTGAAACATGCGGTATTTGCATTTCACAGCACCTTGTAGACAATGCGGTAGTGCCGTCACGAACGTTAATAATAACTACTACCTAAAAATGTCTTCTTTACTGGGTATAGAAACTGCGAATTCCGGCTTACGAGATCAAAGTTTCTGTTGATTGCGCCACCGGGAAGACTAAGTTATTTAAAATTTCAGCTTGTGCGGTTTTTTTTTCTTTTGCAATATTTAAATGTATTTTTAAACAATTTCTTTCAAAGTCCTGCCCTGTTCCTTAACAGCATACATCATCTGCTTACCGTGCCACTAGCTATCAACTATCGTAAGATATTGAAGAAGTGAGTTAGGACTTACGTCGTAAGACAGGTATATCGTTCAAGTACGTGTATCACATTTCCCCGGGGATGATATGCGACTTTTCAGCTATTACCCGGTAAACATGTTTCAGGACTTGTTGTTTGGATAAAACAACAAAATATTGAGTATTCACTTGAAATGTATAAATTATGATTGTTCTACAGCGTGACTTCGAAAGCTCTTACCAAATGGGAAACTTTTTAATTATATTTTAACGTTTCGAAAAAAGTGCACTTTTTCAAAAATTCTGCTTGATGAGAAAATACATTTCTACAAATTAGCTGGACTGTCCATGAGAGCGGTTTTCCGCTCGCGGATTATAATTCAGCGTTGTGATTGGCGGGAAAGGCATTTTAAATTTGCACTAACCAATAACAACGCGGAATTATCATCCGCGAGCGGAAAACCGCTCTCATGGACAACCAGCTAAAGAAGTGTATGTTGGATGTACAGGGTGGCTTAGAAAATACTTGATTCTAAATTAATATACAGGGTATTTCATAACTACGGTACAAAACTTTAAAGAGTGATTTCTTATTATCTCTCTTTATTCTTTCTATTAGTAGTTCTTACAAAATACCTTTTCATCATACGACGATCGCAAGCACAGTCGCCATATTAAAATGGTTGTAGTTCGAAACATTCGTACTGTTTTTATTAATAATGGCTGGGCAAGGAATATTATCTCCACAAAAAAAAATACTGAAAAAAACCATCGATGATGCTTCAATTATTTATGATTTAGTTGAAGCTCACCATTAAGAACAATTAAAAAGGTGACTAAAATGTCATGACCCAGGATCGCGAATCGGGTCTGACGCGAACGCTGCCGCAACCCCTCCCGTAAACAGCATACGATATCGCAAATCCGTCTAGTAAATAGCATCCGTGATTGCAAATTTTAACGCTCTCGTAAACGGCGGACGATATCGCGAAATTTGTTGATGGTCTGCTCGTAATCAGCATTCAGGATCGCAAAATTTGCAAGTAGTGCAATTATCTTCGCTCCATAGTAGATTAAAGTTGTCGTGTCGTTGTTTTCAATAATATAATTTTACAAAAAAAGAATTTGCCCCCAAACTACAAGTATAAGTTAATAGATGAAGATGGAAAAAGTATTAGAACACCTTTCAGTAAAAAGGAAGAAATTGAAGTAAGTTATTAATAAGTTATATTATTTTAGACACACAAAATAGGGTTATGTTCAAACAAATATTAGGATGGGGATCATAGTAAATAGATACAGGGTGTCTCACGGTCGATACCTTAGAAGTATAATATGGAATCGATCGGAAAATTTGGCTGATACCATAATCAAGTATGCTGTATCTATCCAACGAAACTTGGCTCCTCATAATTTACAAGAATGCGTTAAAGACAATAAGCCCTTAGGTGCAAGAAAAATTGAAAAATAAAATAATTTTTTATTATTTTTATGTTATTAAGCATGTAGTTCTAGTTTTTAAAATTATAAGTATAATTTCTGTAAAAAAGTTTCAGCCCGCAATCATGTGATGTGGTCAGTTTTACAGTAAACTTTAAAAATATATTTTTCTGTAGTTTTGATCAATTTTTTTAGTTTTGGTTAACCTATGATTTCTTTGTTCGTATCACCACAAATTGTTTACGAGTTATTTATTTAATACCTATAAAATCTAAAGTTATAATGATGCAATACGTTAAACATGTTCCTTTGTGCCATTAAAAAGTTATTTATTTATATTTTTCTTTTTCCCTTAAGTATAAACTATTTATTACCTAGAATACATTTGTTAATTAAATTTATAATAAAAATGCCAAAATCTATCGAAGTTGTTTACTTATAATACATACTTTCGAATTTGCAATTACGGATGCTATTTACTAGACGGATTTGCGATATCGTATGCTGTTTACGGAAGAGGACACGGCAGCGTTCGGGCTAGAACCGAATCGCGATCATGGACGTCGTTTACAAATATGATAAGCGTCCGCAAAATGGGAAAAAAGTGAGGAAATTGAAAGGTTAAGTGTCAGCATTTGTTTACTAGCTACAAACTTATAAAATAATAAATTATTTACAATTGTATTATGATTAATAATGTTGTTTTATGTAATACTTAACTAAATAAGTATTTTAAGTATAATTTATTTACCCGTAATTTATATTTTGCACATGATTTAATATCTCGTTTGCTGAATTCTTTTTGCGATATTCCAGACAAGGCTTTGGAAAATTTTCAAAAATCGTACATATTGGTTTTAAATAATTTGTTCCGTGTATTACTTTTAAATATTCCATAACAACGCCTTTTTGTTGTTTCTTTCCGTACAGAGGACATAGTTTTAATGGATTATAAATATTTCTTTCCAGTTGTTTGGAGTTACTACTTTTTTGTTTTTCACTTTTTTTAATTAATTGAGTTTAATTAAAATTTTAATTTATTTTCACGGGCGGTGGACACTTTAGTACAGTTGTTTACAAAAAATGGCTGATTCTAACACATGCACACAAACATTTTTGTAATAAAAACACCTATGGAAGGTAATTAATAACATGTCATCATATTATCTGACACTTCGACAGTAGTAGAATTATTTTTAAACCAGAACTAATACCAAAATATTATTTTCTTTCTTCACTTTTTAATGTTAATGAGAATATTCACGTTCTGTTAATATCTCAAAAACTAGAAATAATTAACGTCTAGTGTATTTTACATGTTAATGGTAAAATTATGTCAAAATTTGTCAAAATATACAGGGTGTTTAACTAAAAAAAAACAATTTGCAATGAAAATTTTGTTTTTGAGACACCTTGTATGTTTACTAATACTGTCAGTAAATTAAGTATATCCAAATAATTACTTATTATTTTTAAGTTTCTTTTGTATCTTGCACAGGGGCAAAGTTAATTCGTGAATAGACTTAGGACACCCAATATTTAAATTAAAAAAGAAGACAACATTAAAATTGGACAAATCTTAGAAACAAATATAAAAAAAGTAACCAAACCAAGCAACACAACAAACTTGTTCCGTTTGAATATGCATAACTAAATCCGGCTAGTGTTCAAGTTCGGTTGTCGGAGCTTAACTTCGCCGCCATTATTAGGATTATATTATTGTTATTGGACAAAAAAATCGCGGTCCCGGGTATTGGCCACTGGCTCAAAAAACCTGGATAATTTTGTCATATTTCTATAAAAAATATTTTTTAAATATAATACACTTTCTGTACTAGAGACAAATTGTGGTGCGCCACTCTGTATAAGCAGATCCTTAATACCTACTGTTTTAAGATAGTACCTTTAGTTTTAAAATTTATACGTTTTAACTAGTTAATAAGACTTATCTCTTTATTTGCTGAAGTAAATATTATAAACTTAGATGACCTAGTAAAAGGACACTTCAAGACAATCTTGTTTTTCCACCCTGTATATTTTGACGGTACTTAAGCGTGTTTTTATCTTTCGTTCTAGTGTGCAAACTCATTTTCCAAAACATTGGCGTATGCTGGTTTGGGCACCTAATAAAATTTTACCTTTTTCGACCCTTTTTTTTCTGGTTTGGTCACCTCGACAAAAATGCATAATTATTTCTTCTTGTTTGGTACCCTAAAGGTGGGTATAGAATTCTTAAGTGGATTTAGAAAGTGTGTATTATCTTGGGTTTAATACGAAAATTAAAACAAAAGATTTAACTAACCAGAACTAACTGACCCCCTCACCATTACTCTGTAATAATATCAGAACTATTATAATACAAGAGGACTGATACTGATTTAAGAGTTTTTACACGTGGGTTTTATTTAAATTTGCATTTGGCTTATGCGCATTACAGCGCTCGTGTAAACTTAGGATAAATATGTCTTTTCAATATTATTACAAATTATATGCACATCTTTAGGGTACTCAAACAAGAAGAAAAAGATGCATTCCTTGTCACGAGTGACCAAACCAGAATAAAAAGGGTCAAAAATGGTAAAATTTTATAAATATATAATAGTAGCATGAAATATAACCGTTTGTTTTTCTTTATACTTATACGTAATTATTTGAGTTTGTGTATTTAGGCAACTTAAATAACAATTTATTTTAGAGTCTAAATTTGTCAAAATATACATACATAAAAATTTAATTAACAATACAAATTATGTTTTTGATACAACTTGTATATTTACTAACACTGTCAGTAGTAGAATAAGTGTGTATCCAAACTAACAACAACAATTTTTTATCTTTGCATCTTGTACAGGGTCAAAGATATTTCGTAAACAAATAGAGTTGGGAAAATAGGAAAAGGAAAAAAACATAAATACTTGACAAATTTTGAAGACAAATCTGGGTTTAAACGTGAAGGCTTTAGATCTAAACGCGGAGCGACGTCTTTGCTAAATGGCCATTTGTGCTACTTCTGTTTTGCATGTTTTCAAATAGATTTTCATAAATAAGCGATAAATGTTAAGAAAATTGAGACGGAAAGCGCGGTAGTACGAAAGAATGTTTTTCTATTTGCTGATTTAGTCTAGGTTTTAAATTAAAAGTTATACACTGAAAGAAAATTTGTCGTAATACACATCCCAACAAAATTATCGTACAAGCTCGATTTTTCCATAAACTTCAACACAAAAATGTTTGTGTGAATTCTCTGTATGGGGTGGCATGTAGAATTTTTTATTATGTATTTAATTATTTTGATATTGAAAAAGACATCTTAGTCATCTAAGCTTTTTGAATAAATTTGCAATTTTTAAAATTAATTATAAATAAATAAGAATAACTATATTTAAAGAAATAATTATGCAATGTTTAAAAAAAATTAAATTAGAATAGATTGCTTCATTTAAAAACTTTTTGATTCGTAACGTGCCGGGATGGGGCAATTTATTTTATTAAAAAAAACTATTTATCCGCTGTCACCTATAAAAGCATTTGTAATATGTGTTTATGTGACATTACTTGATAGTTTTATTACAATACTAATTTTGTTTTTAAGCAAAAAAATTAAGATTTATTTTGTTAAATTTTTTTGCGATAACTCCCTAATAGTTGACTTTTTACCTTATGTTTATAAAGCAAACTACCCTTTATTTTTAATAAGGAATAACCTCCTTAAATTTTTCGCATTTCTTTAGAAGCACCCTGTTTTTAGAAATTGACCTAACTAGGGGAAAAAGTGAGAATCAGAAAGAATAAAAAAAATAATTATAAGAATTAAATAGTAGAAGTAAAGTTAAGTAAAAAGTTAAAGTTTTAGGTAAGCCCGTACGGGCTATCCGGCAGGGCATGCCCGTACTAAGTTAAGTTAGTTCATGTAAATTGATGCTGCAGAAGTCCCTAACGAAGTGTTTAATTAGTATGGCTTTGGGTTTCCAATGTATAGATTAAAAAACTATTAACGCGTTTTT
>JACEGR010006046.1:0-65518 GCA_014170235.1 Listronotus bonariensis | reverse complement strand
ACAAAGCTATTATGTGATAATTTTAAGTTGTTGACCATGCAAAACTTTTTATAACGAAAACCTTTTTATAGTAAAATCTATACTCTATGTAAAGAAGTAAAGTTTGTACCTTTGTTTGTGGGTTTGTTTTCTTTATGATTCTCTAACAAACAGAAAGCTACAATACTCAGGAGTTTTATAGGCTATATTTTACTATTATTAAACAACAACCTAAGATATTACCGCCCAAATAAAATGGGCACGGGTCCGCTAGTTATTAATAAAAAAACTTTTCCATAGGACGCTAACTTACGTGGACACACTGTATACCTACTTTAGAATTAACTTAAAAAGGTATTTAATTTTACACTAGTCGGTAAAACGTTAGACATAGAATAAAGTAATTAATAAAAATCTTTTACTAAGTGGTTCTTATATTTATTTTTATTTAAGGTAAAGATGGTAAAAAATATTCTCCAGCTAATCAATTTTCTTATAAAACTGGTTTTGGTGCTCTTGATGCTGTTTCACACATTACAGTTTATTAACAAAATTGTTTTTCATAAAATTAGTACATAACATTCCTTTATCTAGATATCAAAGGTGCATACGACTCTGTCGATTTATCTATTTTAAAATTTAAAATTGCCAATGTACAATAGTAGATGTGTTTTTATTCGAAACAATGGAAATGCTAAAGTTGGTCCCAGATACCTATATTCTGGTTTACCTCAAGGGTCGGTTCTTAGCCCACTACTAACTACTACTACTAATTTTTATACAGCAGATATTCATAAGCTTACTTATTTTAAGACAGTTCAGTGATTTTTTTTTATACACAAAATAAAATTATGACAAAAGTGTGACCTTATTGTCTGAAGTAATTAAGTGTATTCATTACCTAATTAGTGTGTGTTGTGTGATTAATTGGTGATGGCTAGACGAGAAGGCGAGTTATTTAAGTAGACTGTTAGGAGCTGTAAACATTTTGTTTAAAACCTTTTAAGTTTGTAGTTACTTAAAAAATTATATGAAATTAGGGAGCAGCCTTATTAAAAGTTTTTTTACATATAACTCCTTTAATAATGTCTCCCTCTGTGTTGGATCTTAAAATTGAGGGCAAATGTCCCTTAAATAATTACTATTTTAGGTGTTTTCTTTTGATTTACTATCTTTTTTAAATTTTATTACATACTATTTCATTTTTTATGGTTTATTCTTACTGTATACAAATTTATATTATGTATTTTTTTTTTTGATAAAGTTTTTCCTGCCTTTTTTTTCATTTTTTTCGATAACAAAATTATAAATATGGTATTTAACTTTTGGGATATTCAACTTATAAAACTTGCAATACTTACTTAATGATAAATGCCATTATCCTAAACGCATTTTTTCATCATAACTTATTAATAATGGATGCCATCACAGTATCTGCAACACGTGGCCCAATAATGGCCAATTGCTCACTTTCGTGTCTTTTGGTTATCATTTTGCCAATAACTTATTATTAATGGATGCCATCATCCTAAACGCATTTTTTCATCATAACTTATTATTGACGGATGCCATCACATTATCTGCAACACGTGGCCCAATAACGGCCAATTGCCCACTTTCGTGTCTTTTTGATACCTTTTGCCAATGCCTTGCCATTAAAGAGTGTTGGCAATGCCAGTAAATTAAATGTACATGGCTAGCAAAAAATGTTATATGGGTTTAAGAACAATTCGACAATGAGTACATCTAACTATATTAGTTTCGAAAATATGGCCACCCTAATTAAGTATTTTGGTAATTTTTAAAGTACCTCTATTAAAAAGCATTTTTCAACCCCCAAAGATTTTAAAGAGCATCTTAATAAAGTTTGATTTGATGGCCATATTTCCAAAACTAATAAAGTAAGATGTACCCAAAGTGGTATTTTCTTATAGCTCTTTTAAGATCTTTGTAATGGACATATAATATACAGGTGCCTCATTAAAAAAAACTTTTTTCCACCCTGTATATTATTACCAGTATCACCGTTAAAAAGATCTTTAAAAGAGCTTTAAGAAAAACATCACATTAGGAAATATGGCCATTCAAATCAGCCACACCTTTCAGTTCACCTGGCGGGTGCTCATCGAAAACGGCTGTTAGTTTTTTTTGAAACCCATCTATGAATGAACTAAATTCTAGAAAAATGTTAAGCTTACAGCTTCAGTTTTTTGTTTTTATTATTTTTAAAACTTTTAAAAACATACAGGGTGACGATGTGTCAGGGCTGATGCCTGCAGGTGATGATTTTCGTACTTAGCATGCTATAACTCATCACTATAAAAATTTTCAGCCTACAGGTCTATCAACGTTACTAAATGAGTTCACTAGCTCTTCTACTATTAAGGCAACACAGTTGCCGGAGCGAAACTTCGAGATGCCAGGTGGCGCTTTTTTGTAATCATTCATATACAGAGTGGTCTCTGAGTAATGGGCCAAAATGCAACTGGAGAATTGTGACGTCAAACTATTTCTGATTTTACTAAACTAACGTCAGTACCAAATTTGATATTAACTGGGATACAGGGTGTAGCTAGTAAAGTTTTAATTTTAATAATATTTGATACATTTTGAATATTGTAATAAAACCTCAGTATCTAGGGGCTTTTTCCATAAGCTATTTAAATAGAATGGTAATTTTTAGGTAATAACTAGAGAACGCCACCTACACTGCTTTATATTTCTTTAAAACATCCAAACTTTTTTATGCTACTTTGTAATTACCATTTAAGTAAACCAGTATATTCTTCTATGTTTTCCAGACAAAAAAGATGTACTTTGTAAGAATGACTCAGAGCGACCGTTCTTAAGATATTTGCATTTAAGTGGTTTAGTGCAAGCAAAAACTATATGGTTATAGTTATTTATTAGATAAGTGAGTTATATTACATATAAGTCACGCAAGAAAAGTTTAACTCTTGAACCCGAAGGGCGAGAGAGGTAATTTTCTTAAGTGACTTATATGTAATAACTCACGTGTCTAATACAAAATTTTATCCAACACTTTCGTATAAATCGTTTTTAATATCGAAAATAATTTGAAAACGTCATCCATTATTTGTTACTTGTCATTGTCAACACCAGCAACAAAATTTTGTATTGTCTATAATTCACTAGTGAGCTAAAGGGTACTTTAGCTCACTAGTGACTTATAGTACACTTTATATCCTCAAAATCTGATCAATTATGTAGATATTATATGTAAGTGTTGGATAAAATATATTTATTAGTTTTTAATGAGGCAGTTGCAGTTATAGCTAATATGCTGTTTTTAAAGGTATTTTTGGGTTGCACCAAATTACTTAATTGCAAATATCTAGGAAAACGGTTGCTCAGAGCGATTTTCACAAAGTATACATTTTTTATGTAAAAGGCATTGGAAAGTTCAATACTTTACTTCTGTCTTCCGCCGAGAGAACTCGAGTGGCTTTCGCCAATATAACAATTTACCTTCTTCTTTGAATTTATTTTTTTGTGTAGTATCCAATTTAACCATGAAAAATCCTAACCAAAAGGCTAGGTTAGAATACATCCTCAGCTGTATAGAAAATCGTTTGCAATAAACAAAAATTCCGAACTAATAAATAACTGACATGCGCTTTAAAATAATTCTAAACCAGTTCGGTTCTGGTTCAGAATCGGTTCATTACTAGACCCGCGAACAAAGCTATTAAATTGTATTAGTCATCTACGAGGATTGGGCAAAAATGTAATTTTTGCATAAGAGTAAAGTATCCATATTTTTGCTTATATCAATCATATTATAGAAATATATATATATATATATATATATATAGATATATATATATATATATATATATATATATATATTATATATATATATATATATATATATATATATATATATATATATATATATATATATATATATATATATATATATATATAAATATATATATAGGTACTTAGTGTAAATTCTTGGATTTTGGTCCACAATTGAAAATTAAAAGATGTCTTTAGATTTCATTTTATTATATTTTACAGACGCTTCTTCGGCACTCTAGCCTTCATCAGTGTATTTATCTAAAAACTAATATGACAACAGTTACGTATTACAGTATTTAATCATTGTTGGTTTTCTTTTTTTTTTATCTTAAATTTACATTTACAATACAATAAATATGGTTTTATTGGCTTATCTTAAAGGAAATTAGTCAGAAAAACACACACACTCTATAAATGATAAACAGATATAAAAAAATTAAGCCAGTGTTACTACAATGTCATTAATTAAAAATCTTTAATAAATTAAAAATGTTTTGCATTGTTTCCTGTTATTCTTATATAAAACAACAAAACAAAAGGAAAAATATTTCAAGCGTATAAAAATAATAACTCGAAATCTTATCTTTCTACCTAAATACCTAAAGAAACTTCTTGCCTATCAGTATCATTAAGAAGTTCTTAACTGTGCACGTCTAATATTTTAAAATGTTTGTATTTCTGTGTTACGTGTATAGGTTAATGTTTTTAAAGTGTGACATATGTAATTTGAACTAATTTCCTTTTAAGGTAAGCCAATAAAACCATATTTGTATTGTAAATGTAAATTTAAGATAAAAAAAAAGAAAACCAACAATATCAGATAATGTAATACGTAACTGTTGTCATATTAGTTTTTAGATAAATACACTGATGAAGGCTAAGTGCCGAAACGTTCTGTAAAATTAATAAAATGAAAATCTAAAGACATCTTTTAATTTTCAATTTGGACCAAAATCCCATGAATTTACACTAAGAATATAGTTCAAGGGTTCAGAAAACCAATTAAAAAAAAAAAAAATATATATATATATATATATATATATATATATATAAATATTTATATATTTTTTCTGCGAAATTGGTAAAAATTTAAGGCTGCTCGTCAGTGCATGCAAATTGTTCTTGTTTTATAACAGTACATTTTTAGATGTCAGTAATTTAAAATAATAATAATAATAAACCTAATTTTTTTACCATTATTGCAGAAAACAAAAAATAAAAATAATAATATATTTTTTTATTTTTTTAAAAATATATAATTTTTTGAACAAAATTGCCTATTTAAAATTATTTTTAAATTTTTAGCATTTTTTCAATATGAACATTTTTGATACTAGCAAAAATACATGTACTTTACTCTCGAACAAAAATTAAATTTTTGGCGAAACCTCGTATATTACTGATACAATTTAATATCTGATGGTTGCCCTCTAGGTTTTGGACCATGCAGAACTTTTTATAAGGAATAACTTTTTTTGTAAAATTATTAATAAAAGTTTTCCATATGACGCTAAATTACGTAGACACTGTACATGTTATACAATTTTAAATTGGTATTTTTATTCAAAATTATTTAGTAATAAGTATATCCTGCACATCTACAAAAATTAATGGTAAATATTTATCCAGCAATTAGAGTCGTAAACGCGAACAAAGAATATGGCGACAATTTTCTAAAGACTATTCATGAAAATATTTCAAAGCATAAATGACCTAAAAATATTAAATTATTTACAACCGTGGTTTATCCCCAAAGATTATTTCTCAATCCTCGTGATTTGCATACAAATTTATTCATTTATTATTTTCACGGACTTTTATTTTTCATATAACAGAATAAATTGCACACTCAAAAGGAGTTGGTCCAAATCCTTTGAGCTCCTCTGAAGCAAATAATGTATGCAGCGAAGAGCGCCAGCGAAAACACTGAATTTGAGATTCTGCCTTTGCCTTCAGATGTTGTATTTTTGTCGTGCGAAAACAATGGGTTTTATAAATCCGCATATTACGAACAATTTATGAATATACGAGTTTAAATAAATTTGTTTTTTGGCAAAATTCTCTTTTTACTGCTTAAAAATCAAAACCTTACCAAATAAAATACAGCTTTTATTTAAATAACTCGGTAGAGTAGAAAATGCAGCTTTAAATGGAGTGATTATTTATAAGAGATACAAAAAAATAATTTAAATTATTCACACAACATTTCAGGCTGTCCTATCTCTGTTAGTTTTTAAGTATAAACCAAGATAACTTAGTAAGTAACTTGTTTACACTTGATAACAGGCAGAGATAGGACTGCCCAAAACGTTGTTTGAATAGTCTAAAGCAAGACAATCGAAGTCCGAACTTCTTTTAACATCGCTTATAGGAAATACAATAAATACCACTGATCTCGATGGATCGCCAATGTTATAACCTGCGCGAAACAAAATTTACATTTCATGGGCGAAAAACCAGTTTGTGCGCAAGCCAGTTAAGGGTAAACACACCCGGCTTCAAACAAACTATCCGCATTATAGAAAGGAATTTGTTGACGTCGTCCTGGTTTTCCGTTCGAAGTACAGTAGCTAATGAGCGTTACGGTCAGACCGCGGACGAAGGGTACGGGGTACCGGTGTTTGTATTTTGCCACGGCTTTTAAGTACGCAAGTTCGTCCACCCACTGCGCGAGGTCGTAAAATCCGAAAAATGCTTCTTGCCACTGCGGATCTAAATGTAGGTTATCTATGATAAATACTCGTTTTATGCATCAAGGTTGTTTTCTAACAACAATACGAAAGTTTAAGTTGTGATTCCTTATGGTATTTTATGAAAAAAATTTGTATTAACATAGGTCTGTAGTTGCTTCCTTACTATGATACAGGGCGTTAAAATTTAGGAAAAAAATCAGTTATTTTTAACATTTTTAATATGCATAGGCCGATTTGGTTAAAATTTGGTACATTAATTAAAAGTAATAAGGCACTAATTTAGCTCTTACCAAATTGTTTATATTAGTCAAATAGCATCTCAGTGGGCATTACAACTTATATTATTAAGAAAAAATGTACGCCACTAATATTTTTTAACGTTTTTATATTTTTATATTTAAACAAATATTAATACAACTTTTAATTTCTTTTTCTTTGTATCTGGATTTGTTTAAAAAAAAAACACTGTAAGTGATAGGTACTAAAAAGTATTCATAAACAGCACAAAATTAACTTAAAAATTAAAAAATAAACTTTGATGACCTTAGTAGATAACGAAAATGACGATGTCCGATAAAATACACGACTGCTAATTTATTTTAAAGCAAAACATTGTGTATTTTTTATTGTTATTTTTACCCTGTCGTCTGTGGGTACTTTTTAGACTAAATTAAAGTGGCTTTGATATTTTTTTTTAACGAAAACGAAACTAGATACAAAAAAATAACAAGAAACAAAAAAGTTTTATTATTTATTATTATAAAAAAATATAAAGATGTCAAAAAAGTCAGTTGGTTACTTATTTTTCTCAATAATATAAGTTGCAGTGCCCACTAAGATGCCACTGGACCCAATAATAACAATCGGGTTAGGGCTAAATAAGTGCCTGATTACTTTAAATAAATGTATAATATTTAGAAGAAAAAAGTTTCGGATTGGATTACTAATTGAAAATCCTTTGTTGTTGCTTTACTGGCCAATATACCTTTAACCATTGCTTATACATTATAATATAAGTGTATTCGTATATGTACCAAGTTATTATATCATTTATTAAAGTAACCATTTTATATCCTATGTACCTAAAACCTATAAAATTTGTAGAAATAAGATTACTGCTATCGAAATAATACAAGTGGTATCCACCTAAAAAGATATTTTGCATTTGTTAAATTTTGTTTACCTATATTTGGTTATATTAAAAACTAACGCCTGTTTGCTTTTCTTACATTTCTACATTGTTTTTTACGAGTACTAAAATCTTGTACATTTATTATCTATATTTGTTAACTAATATACAACGTTTTTGTAAGTATACAGCTCTAACCCTTCTTGTCGTTTAAATAACCTAAAACTACTTTTATATTACCTTTTGTTATTTATTAGATTTATAACAGCATTCTTAAATTTTTTTCTTTTCTATTTTGGCTTGTGACCACTATAATAGGGGTGTTATGTTATCCATGCATGTTCGGCAATCTTTGATCTTAAAGTTTTACTTTGTTTTGTATGGTTTTTTTATTATTCTTTTTAATTTCTTACTTTTCCGATAATATTTTATCACATTTACATGTAATTTACAATACAGTCCTCATTAAAAATACTACTGTTTGTAACTTTCTAACTATCATCTAATTAAATTAAACATCATCTACTTTGTTAAATGATGTTTGATTTAAATGGTGGTTAAATATTTTACTTGTTAATAATATTTTTAATTTTTCCCCGAATTTTTAAAATCCATATAAATGTTTTGTTTGTTAATGCCTTTGTATAAAGAAGCTTAATGAAAACATTTATATCTCCAAAGAATCACCAGTCTACAGGGCCGTGTTATTTATTAGGACCTTGCAAACGGGGATGACCCTTTTTGGTTAAAGAGACAGAGTTATTTTGACTCTGTCGGTGTATATCAGTAAAAAAGTTTCAAAAAAGGAAATGATTTGTTTTGGTTTCTGCATGTTTTTAGGGTACCATGACATGCATTTTGTTCCGTTTTTATTAAAATATTCACTGCAAACTTCATGTTAAAGCTCAACACAAAAAAGAAAGTCGGCACCATTGCCAGATTTCCTGGTTTTGTGTTACATTAGTTTTTTTGTTTATTTTTTTTATATTTTGTTTCATTTTTTTATCCTAATAAATTGAAAAGGGTAAACTTATAAGGTTAACAAATATTTAAAATTCAATGATTACTAGTTGTTAACGTAGGACACCATCATATTTTTGATATGTAACACAGAAGCGCTCATATAGCCTATTTATTTTTTGGCGAGCCAACTTTATTAGGATACGAAGTTTTTGAGGTCTAATATTTATTTTTTGGCGACCCCGCAATTCACTAAAATTTGGCAACAGTACAGAAACAGCGATATTACTGTTCAATTATGTATACCTTAAAACTCTCAATACCAATTTCTGTAAACACATCTAAAGTGGGTCATTGCTCAGTATCTAATTAAGACATACTTTTTAAAATTCAAAAACCTTAAAACAAATAAATTGAACTTATTTCTATGGCCAGTTTATAAATGCCTACCAATAAGAACGTCAGAACTTTAAACCGATTCAAAGTAATAGCTAAAACTAAAATGTCGGTAATTTTTATTTTATTGGAAAAAGAAATTTATGGCATTATGTGTTAAAAATAATATTGTTTTAATGCCCTCTTCTACTTACTTTATTTGAATGAATTCTCTTGGCCCAATTTCTGATTACCTTTTCAATATCAACCGAAATATTTGTAATGTTGCTGGTGATATTCTGCTTGAGTGGGGTTGCAATAAATTCTTTGGCTAATATCGGGATGCATAGATTTCCGGCGTGTCTAAGTTTTCCTGGGAAAGGGGAGGGAGTGCTTATTTTTTCTCAATTATTCAACAAAAATGCAATGCAAACATTATACATGTTCAGTTAAATTTAACGGTAACTAGGACAGTAAAGCAACAACAAAGAGAAACTGATGTATCATCTGGTTTACATTACATGTTTATTTGTTTTTTTGTTTTTGCTTGGATAAGCTTGTATATAAGATATAACAACAGGTAAAAAAAAAGGAAAACTATACAGGGTATTTTAAAAAACATAGACCATCGCTTGTGGGATAATTTATAACTAGAAAATAATAAAAAAGGTTCTATGCACATGGGTCCAGAAACGCATGATTTCCTATAAACAGGAACATTTTTTTTTAATTTTTTTCAAAATGACCTGAAAACCGGTGGTCACTTTTAACATTTTCTTTAGCACAGTGGAGCACATAATTTTTCTCTAAATACATTTTTACAGTTACCCCATACGCACGCTGCTGCCGCAGCTGTAAGCAGATTTTTACTTAAAACTATGCACTTTATTAATACACCTTAAAATTCCATGTTTCATTATAATCAATTAAGTGCTTGTTAAGCCATTTCATAAAAATTAAACAAATTGAAACTAACTCCCTGTATATCGAAAACCATGCGTTTCTGGACCCATGTGCATAGAACTTTTTTATTATTTTTTGGTAAAGAATTACCCCACCAGCGATGGTCCATGTTTTTGAAACACCCTGTTTAACTAAAACTCAAAAATCTTTAAAGACATTTTTTTGTATAGTTTACTTTTTAAAAATCTCCCTGACTTGGCACTATTTGGAGGAATTTAAAATAAGTATTTACATAATATACGATTAATTTTGATTTTTGGTAGAAATGGTCGATAATGTTTTACAGCATGTAGTGAAGTAATAAAGGGGATCATACAAAATTAGATATCTGGTTTTCATATCGTAAATCGGGACTTTCGCTATGATATGGACGTCGGGACATAAGGTCTAATACCACTGATAGTTCCGATATATCCCGGGGCGGATGGCAGCCCTGTGCTTGAGGTTACACTTGAATCGTTTGTGGCCCATTCTCGTAGATCTAGATTTAAGGTAGATTTACAGAAAATAGTCAAGGGTGAGAGATCACGCACGATCTTGGCGGCCAGTTCACATTAGCCTTTCTTAAAATAAACCGCATTCTGATGATAAATTAAAAAATAATTTAATTTTAATAATTTCTACTCGTTGTTGAATCGTTTACCTTTCATAATGACTTGCCAGACCACACATATGATAGTTTGGTGATTTTTGCAAACTTTTCAAACAGTTTCCAACACGCTTCCAACATCTTAAAACTACTGCTTGAACAACAAACAATTGTATAAATGTTATTACAGAGCCTTAGCACTGCTGGACCGACAAATTTGATGTGTACAGAATCCGAACAGTTTGCAAACATGTCTGGCAACCTGTTGGAACAAACCTATTATAAGGAATATTGATACAGTAAGATTTTTATAGTTCTGACGCTTTTATTGGTAAACTCTTTACTTGCAATATTTTGTGCCTGAGCCGGTAAGGCGACCGCCTCGGAGCGGCATGTTTATAGTGGCGGCAAATGAACGTACAGGGGCGGCAAATCCCGATTCTATTGTAAATTAGTGTTTAAATAGAAAAAATTTAAAGATTGAAAAAAGTGGAATTGAATTTAAAAGTGGGGACTTTTTTCTTTTTCGGTCAAAAATAATGAAAGAAAGAACATAAGAACATAAATAATATGGGGCAATGGGGTGAATTAAGTCTTATTTAGAAATATAGAAACACAGGGGGACTTTTTGTCTTGTTGCTCTTTAAAAAAAAGTTTTTGAGCACTGCGAATTTTATTTGTTTTAGGGGCAGCAAGAGTGTGGCCGCCTCCAGGCAGCACTTTTCCTCAGACCGACCCTGGCTGTAATAATAAAATTCTGTTAAAATTAAACGAAAAAATTAGCTTTGACTTCTGTTTAAAACAAAGCAAACTTGTGTTAATTAAATTTCCTGTTTGCCTTTTTGTTTGTAAAATTTAAAGAATGCAAATAAGCAAATAATGGCGAGGTTGCAGTGGCGTAATTAAGGAATGTAAACAAAAAATAAACATAATATTTGGATTTTACACAAAAAAGTAATATAAGGATAAATCAACTTTTATTTATCCGAGGAATCACTCTGGCCCTAGTAAAAACACAAAAATATTTGTAACTTCAAGTATTTCTATTAGTCACCATTTTATTATATTTAATATAAACAAATCCATAATTAAAATAATTCAAAAGTTTGTTTGCAATTTCCAGCTTTCTTAATAGTTTTAAGTAACTTAAGTGCTGTTTAAAGTTATCCCTGGTTCCCATGCTACAATAATCTCACAACTTTATGAAAAAACTCTTCTATTTAAGTAGTTTGCAAAATAAATATACAGTGTGTCCCCGGATAGGTGTTACAAGATGACAAATGGACCATTAATTTTGAAATTTTTTAACGTTCTGTTGAAAAAAAAAAGGGCAAGTTATAACAACAAATATAAAAAATGACCAAAAGTAAAGTACCTTTATTTTTAAAAATAGGACAAAATTGTATGAGTAAGTTACATTAATGTAAAAAAAATTACAATTAATTTTTTTCTTTTTATGCACTAACTTTAAATTTTGATATAAAATTTAATCCTTTACAACATTTACCTATACCATTTTTGTTCTAGTAGTAAACATTAGTTAAAAGTAAAATTTTGTATTTATTAGTTTTGAACCATGTAAATTTTTGAAAAATTATTACCGAAGTTTAAATTTTGCAAGTATCAATTTTATGCATGGTTTTTTATTGTTTTGTTTTAAATCAGACTTTTTTTTACTTATGAATACATACTGATTTTGGACCCTGTTTGGAGTATACACACATTAGTGCTGTTCCAAAATGTTCAGTTTTCCTACCTCGCTACAACACCCTACCGTGCTGAAATGCAGGAGGATTTAATGGGAGATTTTATTTTAGAAATTATTTTGTAAAATTACTACTACGAGCCAGCACAAATATTGCGTAGAGAATTCATAAAGTGGAACGCAGAAATCAGTCCTATAATTGCTACGTATGCTGTAATTCATACTGCATGGCAACAGGAGACGCTTCGCCCCCGCCTTAAATCTTTTACTTTACCGCCTAATTGCATTTAATTGAATCATACGGTTGTTTTCTTTTAGTTTTATGTAAATTTTAAACGGTTTATAACCTAAAAGTAGTGCGTCAATGTTTGTTTTTAAATAAAAGTTTACAGTATGACTTTTCCAATTAATTTTTCTTTTTGAAATGGCGCCTAGCTGTGAGTTTGACATTTATATCTGTCATTTTCTGTCTAAAATTTGGTTTATGTTGTCTTACTAAACTCCTCAAATTTTCATGAAAAAATACCAAATAATTCAAAAGTTAGGAGATGAGGTCCTAAATTTAGACAAGCACTGTATAATGTTTTGTCAGATTTTTTGGCTTTGCTAACATCATTTTGTAATACCTCGTATCAAATTTAATTTTAAAGTTAAAATATTTATTAGCTTAATAAATAATAATCATAATAAATACTTGCTGTATAACCATAGTCAAAAGACAAAACAAAAAAAAATAATAGCTTAATAAGCTAGCCAATAAAAATGTACAATTACAGAACTAGAAGTTTAGTTTTAATATTTTAAAAAATAAAATTGTCTTTTAAATAAAACCGAATATGTAATAACAAAATTCTTAAAAAGAACTTATAAACTATGACTTTTTCTAAAAATGGTTATGTGATTAATTATCTTACTGTATTTGAGCTGTTTGATTCACTTTGACTGATTTATAATGCTTTTGGGCACAGAACCTCTGTTACCAGGTTAAATTTTATTCGTAATAAAATTATGCGTTTGCATGCGTTTAAATTACTTCCAAACTGTAGAACAAAATTTACGTCATGGTTTAGAGTAGTAAGGGAGGTGATACTGTTCGTATTTGCTACTGCGTTTCAACTCCATGAAGGCGCTGACACGCAGTAGGATTATCATACCGCTTATGCATTTGCATGCTTAAATTCCTCCCGGACTGCAGCACCAAACTCACGTATGGGTTTAAAGAGGTAAATAAAGGTACTATTCGTATTTGCTACTGCGTTTCAACTCCATGAAGGTGCTGACACGCGGTAGAGTGTGTAAATCGCGTTTTTAATTAATTAATAAGTGGACAAACCTATTAGGAGGGGTAAATATGCTGCTGTTAAATTAAAACAAATAATGCACTAAGGGCTTACTTTATTTTTTGTTATGAAGTCTATATCATGACCCACTATGCAAAATTCAATCTTAAAATTAAAAACATTAATTTAAGGTCTAAAAAATATATAAAATATATATACCTATTAAGTATTATACATTTTTCAAAAAATGTAATCCCGCTATAACTTAATGAATAAAAAATATACCGGGGTTTCAATTAAAAAAATCATATGTTTGGTTCATATTTTAAAAATATATATTTTTTGAAAAAAATCTAACTCACCACTGGATGCTACGTAAAAATATCTGCTTATATCAGTTTTTACTTTCATTGAGGGTTACAAGACAACTGAGAAGTAGTGGGATAGGAACAACAAATCAAACTTCTAATTAATAGTTTGCCGACGTTTCGACGTTTATTGACGTCTTTTTCAAGGCTGGAAGAGACGTAATTACTTTAGCAGTAATATGTAACAATTCAACAACACTAACCAAATAAACAATTTAAAAAAATTTATAAACAGTCTTTCATTAATTAATAACTTATATTATTATTATATATGTGTTTTTTATTTATTTTTTCCCCTCTCTGTTAGGTACCTTAAGAGTTGTGCTTATTAAAATGTATATAACCAAAATATCTAAACTAAACACTTACCGAAAAATTAAAACAAGAAGTTCACGTTAAAAATTGTACTAAGAAAAATAAACGTTTCCATAAAATACACTTGTACAGACAACATTGATTTAAAATAGACACACATTCAATAAAACAGCGTTGCAAAGTTACTAAACTATTTTAAAAACCCAACAAACCCATCACCGAGAATGCATAAATCGGTTGATTATATTTTTTGATAACTTAACAGTTGTTTTTTTTACATACCAATACGATGACCGGTATAGAATATATTGTGTTTTACCGGGGCATATTTAAACGTTTTTATATAAATTTAAAATATGATTATATTGGGTATTTAAGCCCTGTGTGTCACCTCGGTAATTGACAGTTTTATTGAGATGTATGCAAATCATTTCGCTTATGTTTCTCTTCAAGTAATGTTTTCTCGGTCAACAATAGATACTGCACCGAAATTAAAATTGTGACCGGTTGCAAAATGGTGTTGAGAGAGAGCGGTCTTTTCTTTTTGTTCATGTTGATTACTCTGCAGTCATACTGATGTTGGTACATTCTGTTTTTAAGGTGTTGCTTAGTGATACCTATGTAGCATAACTCACAATTATGACATGGCACTTTGTAGACCAGGTTTGAACACAACTCAAGTGGGGTGGGGTCTTTTAATTTGGTATACAGGTTATTTGTGGTTTTGATATTATAAAACGCTAGCTTACATCCCGGGTTTTTAGCTTTACATTAATTTGGATTTTTTCCGATAAAGATTTTATGTATGGAAACTTGAAATAAAGTGTGTTCACATCTTTTTGTTTTGTGTCCACCTTGTAGTTATTAATTATTCTGTTGACAAGAGTGTTTGGGTAATTGTTTCTTTGCAAAATATCCCTGATTTTGTTTATATTGGTTTCATAAAACTTATTACTACTAAGTTTATAAGATCTATAAAGTAGGTTTTTGATAGCAGCTATTTTGTTAGACATTGGATGTGCAGAAAGGTAATTAATTATCCTACCCGAGGATGTTGGTTTAGTATACCAACTAGTGAGTAAGGATCCATCAGATTCTCGAATAACCATTGTATCAAGGAATGGGATTGTTCCGTCTTTCTCAATCTCCATTGTAAACCTTATTTTGTGGTGAAATTTGTTAAAATAACTGAGAATGACATTCACTTTATCTTTAGGACATGCCAGCAATGTGTCATCCACGTAAAGTTTTAAAAATGGAAGTTGAAAAGGTAATTTGTCTAGTACAGATGTTAAAAGTTGGTTCATAACTATGTTTGCCAAGATCGGGCTAGCCGGATTGCCCATGGCTGACCCATCAAGCTGTTGGTAGAATTGATTGTTGAAACTAAAGTAGCTGCTATCAAATAAGAACTCCACTATTTCTAAAATATTGTGTTTTGGGATATTTGTATAAGCTGAGATTTGTCGCCAATCTTTTTAATAATGTCTAGGACTAAATCCTTAGGAATATTTGTGTACAATGACGTCACGTCCAACGAAATTAAAAGATGATTAGGAGGAAGTATGAAATTTTTTGTAAATTCCACGAGTTCAAATGAATTTTTTATGTTGAACGTGTACGTCGTTGTTATTTGGCGTTCCTGTACGGGTGCCCCTGGATAAACTTTTAAAAAATCTCCTACATTAATCATGGTCGTTGATACTCTGAAGTTGTATGTAAATTTTATAAATATATTTAGAAAGTTATTAAAGTTATAATAAAAAAACGATTTTTTTTCTAGACTTTAATACGTTGTAGCTTCAAAGTTAAGGGATGTAGGACATAGCTTTATTTAAACTGAAGTATCAGCAAATTATTCTGTAACACCCTGTATAAATATACGACCTTTTAAAAAAATATGTCATGCTTTTTTAAATTGTCTAGTTTATATTTTTTGCATAATATTTGGTTCTGGAAAAGTCTGTCTCACCCTAGTGGCGTAGCGTGCCTTGGAGGGGCCCCGTATCACAAGTCAGGGGACCTTCAAACAAAAATTGAATACTAAAAGAAAAGGTCCCCACTTTTCAAAAACTTTCTTTTTTTATTTTTGCTTACACATATTTGGGGAGCCCTATAGTCCGGGGGCCCGCATTATTGATACGGCTGATACGGTGGTAGCTACGCCCCTAGTTTCATCGTATTGTGACGTAAAATTCTTGAAATACATACATAGGGTCACTTGACGTCACTAGGACAATGTACCATATGGAACTATCTTCTTGGGACAATAAGACCGGTGGACCATCAAAACTAACTTTGCATTTTTAAGGACCAACTTAACTTATTGAACTAACTTAATTTGGTACGGGCATACCCCCACTCGGGGTAGCCCGTACGAGGGCTGAACTAAAACTTTAACTTTATGCTTGACTTCACTAACTACTTCTTATTTAAATAATCTCCTTTACTTCTTTTCTCTCTTTTTAAATATCAAATTTTCCAGTGTTTGTTTTGCATTTCTACGCTACCCAGTTTGTTTAATGTTTTTATTTTATTATTATAAAAGTAACCTAGAAAATTGTTTAATTTATACTTTTAAGACCTTGACACCTCACGTATATTTTTATGTAGCAAATTTTCCAATGTTAAGTAAACTAATTAAAATGTATACTTATTTTAAAATTCCCAAAAATGTATATTTTTAAAATTCCCAAAATGTATACTTTTTTATACTAGGTGTTCACAGTATGTCCGTCGAACAACTGCAATCATTTTTAAAATTTAAATATAAATACGTACGTAGTGTGTAAACTGTAGGTAACATGGTATTCCTGGTTAATTGCAAATCGTATTTTTTTATCATAACTCAAACGACCATTTTTTGCAAAAAAATGGTTAGCTTATAGTGGTTCCGACAACCAGCAAAAATAATAGAGTAATTAATATTTTGAATTAAAATATACATTTAAGGATCGTATTTATTATAAATTTTACTGTAAGCTTAATAAAAATAGGAAAAATAAAATACGTTCTGGTTAGTTATCAGACAGTTCAAGGTTTAAAAAGTTCAAAAAAATTTCCGTCGGTCAACCTGTCTCTTAAAAACCAGTTACTTGGATAACTCAGGTAAGTAATATATTTATTTTTTTATTAAATTACGGTGTTTTGAATGGTTTTTAATTCAAATTTTACTGTAAGCATTAAAAATTTTTGTTCTTCTAACAGATTAAAGTTTAAAAAGTTTATGTCTGTCGAACAACCAGTATCTTGAAAAAATAGTCCTTAGCACAATTTAATTGTCCTTGGGATATGGTAGGTAATATGCATTAATTATTAACAGGGTTATTAACAGGGTCATTACCAACAGAACGTTAGTCGTAGAACGTAATGACCCTGCGTTTCAATCCTGGTGTTGTGAGTTTAAATTATGTGTACATGAGACGTATCCAATGTGTTTTTTTCTGTTTAAGCTGATCTGTTTATTGTAAATTACAATTATTGAAGTAATACCCTCTTATTTAAAATAAATATATATTGAAAAAAACGTTACAAAAATTAGAAAATATTAAAACCTGGACAAAAAAATACCTGATTGACCCGGCGGATATTATAGAAGTTACACGCAAATTTAAAAAGGCGTTTCAGAGTGCTCTTATGTGCTATTCAAACGCGTTTTTCTCAAAATAGTGTTTTCAAAGTCGGGGACCAACATTACTTGAAAACGGCTAAATCGATTACTCTTAAATTTTAACACAAGGTTTCCTAAATATATTTCTAAGTAATTAATCGAAGATTTTTTCTACCAATAAATATTTATTTTTTAAAAACAATTTAGGGCCGAAACTTTGATCAAAAATCGTTTTTTTTAGAAACCGGAATTATGTCAAAAAAATATTTTTCCCATTCCTTGGATTAACTACTAGATATAACATTACTTTAACGAAATCCGTTTAGTTTTTTAATTTCTTATCCAGTTCAGAGATATAGTGGCCACCGCAAAACGTCTTTTTGGGAGAAGCTCCTGGAGATCAGCTGTAGCTCCTTTCCAAATAAATATTTTTACTTGTACTTAGCCTTAAAATACATTTAAAAGATACCATATTATATAAGCATACATTTTTAGATCAATGAATTTAAAAGTCTTCTCAAAAAAAATTCTGGAATATATTTTTTTTGGCCTTCTAACTGTATATTAACCCCTTAAGTGCAAGTTTGGACAAAATACATGATGGGAGCTTGTATCTTGTCAGAAATTTGGTAAACCGCCGTTGTATTAACAATTAAGGATTTTTAATATTGAATAAAATTTTATTTTTGAACTATTTTTTAACCGAAAACGGTCTTTTACATTTTTAGAAAAATTAATACTTTTCGAGTTATAATCATTTAAATAATTAAAAATAAGCAATAAGGCCCAGCTTCGCCATTTAAATATTGCATGACAATATGAAAAATTTCACATGATGTGTTTTTATGGAATCGTTAAACTTTTTGTAATAACTGTAGAGTAAGCAATTTGACAATTTCGAATTGACTTTAAAAGAGATGTATTTTTTCTTAACAAAGTGGTTTTTTTAGCTTTTAATTTACAAGTATTTTTGCACTTTTTCGTGTAGGATATGGGCTTTTATATAAACAGCATCTACAACGGCCCTATATGCATAATTGTCTAGGCGTTACTCTTACTGCTTCTAACTTGTTTTAAATTTTGTGTAAAAAGTTAGTTTCGGGCCATACTAAAACCCAAACTTAACACAAGCATTTATAGGTGTCGGACTTAGGTTTTCGTGGAGAAAGAACTTTTTATGTATTATTATTTTGACTAAAACTAAAAAAATATTAAAATTTTTTTTCAAAATCTGTCTTCTAAAATAGTTTCGGGAGACACCACTGGCATATCATGCTTTGGGATATTTACAATAAGCTATTTTTAATTAAGCGAACAAACAAGTTTATAAAGTTTTATTTTAATAATTTTTATTGAAATTTTGTAAACAGAAGCTTAAATCCAAACAGTTTTATTTTATTAAATATAAAGTACAAAAGTACATATTCCTAAAGCTAAATATTTATCTGTTATTTGGTTTATTCTACTATTTATTTTAACTTTTCCATAAAAAGTATAAAATATTTTTTGCATAGTGTGTATAGTGATACACAGGGTGATCCACGAGCAAAAAGCATTTAGTGGAATTTTTTAAGAATTTAGTAACATTATTAATTTAATGGGGGACATAGGACTAAACTACTTTGACAGTTTCAGTACTTTCGGTTATACCAAAAGGTATTGTTAACTTTTCTATTTAAAAAGAAATACCATTTTTTTTTAGATTCTGCGTTAAGTTCTAAAACCATTTTTATGTATGATGTCCAATAACTAAGTCCAACTCTTTTTGGCGTATTTAAAAGAATGTTAAAATTGTTATAATTTTAACTTTTTTGCCTTAAGTAAAAAATTCTAGTGTTTTATATTTTTTGCACAAAAAATGTATAAGTATTAAGTATTTTTGCACAAAATATGAATATTAGATAAATATCGCTACGAGCAACCGTTTTTAAAATATTTTAAATTAAACGTTTTGTTTCATACAAGAACTTTTAACGGCATTCCTTCGAGCTTTATTAAAGCCCCTCGGCCGTCTCTAAAAGGTCTGTACAAAATACTACCACTAATTTTATAAGCTTAAATCTAATGCAATTTACCTGTAAAAAGGTATCGTTAGCGAGATACAGGGTTTTAAAATTTCCATTTTATTTTGTTTACTTTTACACGCTGTATATCGCCAACGATCAACTTTTGAACGTAGATGGTTTTATTTTAGCGCAGGGAATTCATGGTAGCATTTTGTGCAAATCTTTCCAAACAATCTGAAAGGCCTAAATAAATGTTAAAGAAAAACAAATAATAATTTTTTTGTGTAAAATAAAACCTTTAATCTGGAATATTATAACGGTTGCCCACGGAGATATTAACTCAGTATACTCTTTTTGTGTAAAAAATATAAGATAATAGAACTTCTTTACTAGAGCAACAACATAAAGAAGCAGAAAAAAGGTATAATGCATTTAAAAAATAAGAAAAAAATTGCAGGTAGCTCTCTAAACATTTTACAACAAATATATGAGCAGATTTTAATTTTCTAGCTTAAAGAACCCCACAATGCTTTATTTTATAAAAAAAAATTTAAAAATAAAAAAAACTGAAATTATTTTAAAACTTTAGCATCCTGTATCTCGCCAACGATTAAATTTTTAAATATGATGAGTTCCGTTACATAGTTGTTTTCTGGTCCAAGAAATTGGTGAGATCATTTGGCACAAACCTTTTAGAGACACTTTGTATAAGTATGATTTAAGACAGTAAAAACATTTTAATTTAAAATATGTAAATATTTTGCTGCTCGGAAACTGTGGTGCTCAACTGCTGTAACAGGGACCTCTTATTAAAAAAATATTTTAAAAAATCGTTTCCGTAAATTCTTCGTACTCCTAGGCCCCGGTTGTCGCCATAGGGAGTAGAAATTTCTGATAGTAAAGGTGTTTTGTTTGCCTCTTGCAATTGCAATTAAAAGTAGGCATTTTAAAAAGAGATAAAAAAACCCTTTTTTCAGAAATTTCCACTACCTAAAGCCACCCTTAGGCGGTCAATATTATCGATGAGAACAAATTGTACCTGTTAGTAATATTCAAAAAACTGTCAGCTTTTATTTAATTATCCTGTTGGGAAGGATGAAACTATCGCTTCTAATAGCGTCTGTTTGGGTGGTTAGTAAAGAAAAGAAGAAGGCAACGTACCGTATGGACAAGAGAGCAAAAGAAAAACAGCTTTTCCGGGTTACTGACTTTTTTTGTATAATATATCAATACACCTCGCAGACATGTTAATAACACAGCCCCACAAAAGAAGAAGGTTTCACAAGAATCAGACATATGTATTCCGATGTGTTTTTGACGCTGAATCCGAATCCGACCTCAGAAATTGCCCTACACGTAGGGATATCAAATTTAAAAAAATCGATATATCGATATTGCTAATTCCCGTTTTGGCTAATATCGAATATTCGATATATCGACGAACAATATATCGATATCTAAGAGAGAAAAAAATATGGATACACTTTTCTTTATTAAAGATTTGTTTTCCTTAACAGCATAGTAGTAAAACTTACCCTGATAATTTAGTTTTTTTAAATTTACTGTACAACATTTTTGATAGTTTTAATCATTAAAGTAAAAAATAGCTTTTTATACTTGTCTTATTTAGCACAAATATCAAAAGTGTTCTATATTTATTAATCGATATATCGATAATTTAAATATCGATGAAGATTATCGATATTTGATTTCCGATATATCGATATTTGAAAATAATCGATATATCGTTACCATCCCTACGTGCACTTTTGGAATAGATATTCTGAAGCAGAGCCGGATTTGTGCTTGACAGGTCTACAGCTAACTGTTTGGGCAGAAAAATAACCCCTTAGGGAACGGAAAATCGTGTTTCAGACTAAAGAATCCCATCAGTGATATTTTTATGTACTTTTGGACCTTACACTATGAACGAAAAGTTTATTGCCTGTTAAAATTTTTAGTTTGGGATCGGAAAAATGACCCCCTAGGGGCCTTAAGTTTTTGATTTAGCAATCACAATAGTGGGATTTTTATATATTTCTAAATTCTAAAACTTATTCTGTGCTCAAAGGTTTTTGCCAGCTGGAATTTCCAGTTTGAGGACGAAAAATGACTCTTAGGGGCTAAAAATCGTGGTTTTGACATTAAAATCGAGACATTGTCATGTTTATGTACCTAATTTAATAGTACATAAAAATTTCATCGCTGTGACTGGTATGTCCGAAACACAATTTTCCGTCCCCTAAAACTAATTTTTCCGGCTCCAAACTAGGAATTTCAGCTGGCAAAAAACTTTTAAGCACAGAATAAGTTTCAGAACTTAGAAATACATAAAAATTCCATTGTTGTAATTGCCAAGTCTAAAAACTTTTTACGGCTCCTAGGGGGTTATTTTCTTGGTCTTAAACTAAGAATTTTAACAGGCCATTAACTTTTCGGGCATAGTGAAAGGTCCAGAATTTAAATAAATGTACATGAAAATATTACTGTTGTAATTGCTACGTATGAAACACGATTTTCCGGCCCCTAAGGGGTCAGTTTCATGGCTCAAACAGGAATTTTTAGTTAGCCGTATACCTATCATGCACAAATCCGGCTTTGGCTTTAGATAGCACTCTCGACCCCGCCCTATCCCAAAACCGTACTTCAGGACCTATAGAGGCCCCTGGAGCTAATTTTAGAGGTAAAAGATTATTTCTGAGCTGGGATTCGGATTCAGCGTCGAAAAGTACATGGGTACTAATATGCCTGATTCTTGTGTATAAATTTTTTTGTGGGGCTGTGTTATATCAACAACTTTTCTAATATATTGACGGGCTAATATTATTGTCTTTAATATTATTGTCGCCAATAATATTGTTTTAATGAATCCCTTACTTGTTCAATAATATTATTCAATATTAATATTGCTTCAATATTATTGTCCGTCTAAGGAAGGCTTAAGTCGAAAATCTTGCCCCTGGTAGAAAGTGATAAGCTAAAAGAATTTCGAACTTCCGTTGTCTGTATATTATATTCACACAACGTTTCGGGTAGTCCTCTCTCTTGTCCGTTTTTAAGTGTAAACTGTATGTAATATCTTTATATTTAGACTAGTAAATGTTACTAAAATAGGTGTTCTTAAAATGTACAAGCACTTTAAAAATTTAAACCCCTTGTATCCTAAAAACAAAAAATTTGCGGAGAGTCCTATCTACATAAACTTGTTTTGATATTTTGAAGAAAGGATTTTACCATAAAAGTTTGGCACTACACAGCTTTTAAAATTCTGTATATAAATGTAACTGATAATTAAAAAAATATATATAAAAGTTTTAAAATAATGTTTTAAAGTTTAATAAAAACAAATATTCTATATTTAAAATCTTCTTTTTTCCATTAAATGAAAATTAATACAGGATGATTCAAAAATCGATCACGAAACTTAAGGGGTGATTGTGACAAAATTAGGGTAGAGCTTAATATAATTTTTTTTCAAAATGTAATCGAGTGTTTTCGAGTTAAAAGCCGTCAAAATTCAATTTTTATTTAGGTTTTTCGCCATATTGCATTTATTTTTTAACCAATCAATTTGGTATTTGGGACACAAATCGAGCTTTGCAGATTTTTAAATACCGTTAGACCGCACTTTACCTAAAACTTAAAATTTATTTACATCGTAACTTTTTTAAAAATAAGGTACTCTTTATTAAAGTCGAAAAACCTCGCCGTTTAGGCACCAATGGACATCAAATTTTTCATTAATTTAAATCAAATTACCTACATACATACAGGGAGTCCAGTAACTCAACCGAAAAACTTTACGGGGCGATTCTACAACAAAAAATAAAAAAAAATCATTATATAACACATATGTCCGGAACGTCTTAGTTTTTAAAGTACGGGGTGTTAAAAATTATTTTTTTTTAAAATTTTATTTAATATATTATTTAAATAAATTTTAAGTTTCAGGTAAAGTGCCCTCCGGCGGTATTTACAATAAAAATACTTTTGTCTTAAAATTTTAAAATCTGCATAGCTCGATTTGTGTGCCAAATATCAACTGAATTGGGTGAAATAAAAATCGAACTGTGACGGCTTGTAACTCAAAAACGAATGACATTTTGAAAAAAAAATATATGAAGCTCTACCCTTATTTTGTCGGGTAGAATCACCCCTTAGGTTTCGTGATCGATTTTTGAATCACCTTGTATATTTTGTTTGTTGTTGTATCCTGTTTTTTTATTCTTAGTTTACAATTATTTATATTTTATTAACGATACGTTACTCACTATTAAACATAAATATTTCCGATACTGGAACAATAAAATAAGAAATATGGAGCTTAATTTAGTACGAAAACAATTTTTTGAATTTAGTTTTTAAACAAATAAATATCAATGAATTTAAAAAATATATAAAATATGCATTTATAAAAGTGAATTTAAATTATGTTAACAAATTTTTAAAGGGTACATTTAATAATTTTTATGTCTGTTCAATAGACCTAAAAGTTAAAATTCCATTTCTATAATGACTCTAATATTACCTAAACTTTAATAATTTTATTCACATATGCAAGGCACGACATAGAACTTTACTATATATTTTAAACTTTAAATCAGACAACCTATAAAATAAAATTAATATGCAGAAAAGCTTTGGTAATTTTGACTTGAATGGACTTCTAACAGCACAGAATCGATATTTTTTTATTTTATAGAGTTTTAAACGTAACCTAGAAGTTTTAAATTTATAAAATAACTTTTATTTTAAACAAACAAAAAGTGTATGGTAGTTGTATACATGGGTCAATTAGGGGACCATTTTGTTCATAAGGCCTTTAAGATCAACCATTGGATTTAAGAGGCGAAAAATATATTAGTATTTTTGCCATAAATACATTATAAACTTGAACTTTAACAATAGCTTCATTACAGGTGTGTTGTAGGGAAGCAGTTGCCCTTTTCATCTTCCCGACTTCACACCACTCTATTATTAAAATAACTATTTAAATGAAAATCTCCTATTTAATTTTTCATACAGTGGTCACCAAAAGTTGGACACATGGGAAAAAAATTGATATTATAAAAATTCTGTTTTTGGTAATTACCTCTGCTTATCAAGTTACCTAAAACTCAATAATAATAACTGGTTTATAGGCGTCGCGTCGCGTCGGTGGGAAAGATAATTAATATTAATTAAATTAAAATATTAAAAAGTAGAGGTAGTTGGCTCGATACCTAAAAAACCATTTGAAAAAGTTGTTTAGAATTTAATTTTAGGCCGACGTGCAAAATTTAAAGAAATACTTTAAAAAATACATTTTTTCCAAAAACTCGGCCATTGAACTAATCTTATTTTTTTTTTTAAATAAGTTCTCGAACTCTAAAGTGGCGCATTGACTTAAGTTATTATGCTTTATTTTCTTTTACATTTAAAACAAAAAAATTAAAAAATTAAATTTGTCAAGCATCCTAGTGTGTGAACCTATTTTTCTAAGAGCTATATTGTAATTCAAAAATTTAAACGAGATAGATTATTTTTAAAATGTGTTTTTCATTTGTCTTAAAGCCTACACATGTTGCTATTATATGTTAGTTGGTATAAAATGTGCAATATCATTTGGGTATCAGTAAGAAACTGGGTAAGTGACTCAACTTAAATTCAAATATAAGGAGAGAACCGCTTTACAAAATGGTTAAGGTTTATTTATTACTTAATAAAAATGGTCCTTTCTGTCGTAACTTATTACATTTTGATTGTAATATATTAATATAAGCTCTTAAAAAATCAGGTGTACGCACGTGAGGGCTTGCCAAATTTAAATTTTTAAATTTTCTCGTATTAAATATTTAAAAAATATAAAAATAATGATACATTATAGTTAGAAAACCTATTTTAAAGAAAAAAAAATAGGATTACCTAATTGACCGAATTTTCGTATTTTGGAAAATGTGTCTTTTTCTTTAAGTTTAATTTTAAATTTTGCACATCGGCTTAAAATAAAATTCTAAATAACTTTTTAGAATCGAGTCTTACTTTTTGATATTTTAATTTAATTTTTATTTATTATCTTCAAAATCGACGCCCATAAGCCAGAGCTAATTATTAAACTTTTAGGTTATAAGCAGAGGTGATCAAATATGAATAAAGTTTTAAAATAATTTTCAATTTTTTCCATGTGTCCAACTCTTGGCGGTCAATGCATATTTTTTGCAGAACCATTATTAATGTTGCACCACACCACCAACGCAATTAAAAATAAAGAACCGCAATAAAATTAAAAATAGTGAATCATGGCAAATTGGACCGAAAAGGACCAGCGTCAAGCACAAATACCCAACCAAATAGTGATTCAATTAATAGACTAAAGTAAATATAAAGAACATTATAGGTTATAACTCATATCTGTAGATTTGTAATTGTAATATCTGAACATTATATTTAGTCTATAAAACACTATATTTATATCATATCAGCTCTTATACCCACCTATTTAGATATGTTTAGGAAAATTTCGGGAAAACTTTCCTAAATAAAATTTTTAACGAATAGTAAAAATATCTAACTTTGTCCAAAAAGATTATCGTATATATTTTTCATAAATAATAATAGGGTGTTTTCTTACTACGAAACGAAACTTAAAGGGGTAATTTCTTATGTTTTTTTTGTTTCTATAAACATATGTTTAGAATTGCCTTATTTCTGAGTTTTTAGGACATTTTAAAACTTTTTAACCGATTTAGATGAAATTTTTCACACCTATTTAATTTAATAGGGTGCTTGTTAATCTCTACAAAGATTAAGATTTTTAGGTCCAGGGGCGGCTCAGGAGGAACCAAAGCCAATGATATTAAAAAAAGAACGCTACTGTCTTTTAACAAAATTTTTATATATTTTTTTACGATTAAGCAAGTAAAAATTTAACTTTTTAATCTTTTAAATTTTTCTAGTATTCAGCTTCGTTTTCAAAAAAAAAAAAAAAAAAGTTTTCGCTTTAATTTCTGTTAAAAAGTATCTCAACATGGTAAAAAACACAAAAATAAAAGGTTAACAATTATTTGCCTTAAAATAAATGAGCAGTGGTGTATTTTATCTGAAATCGTTATGTTTCTTTTTTACTAAGGCCACAATTGTTTATTTTCTAGTTTTGGAATTTATTTCTTGTTGTGTAGGTATGAATATCACACAAAGCGGCCTAATTATTTTTCTAGAAAACAAAGCGGGATACAACAAAAATACAAAAGACCAAAAGTTGCATTTCTTACTGCCTAATTAGAAAAAATTTAAAAAACTTTACAAAAGTCAGGGGCATACTTTTTTCCAATAATATTAGCTATGATGCCCATTGAGACCCCTCTGGATCATATTATTTTAACTTACGTGAGAGCTTTACAAGACCCGTGATAAATTAAATAGATATAACAAATTTTATTCAAATCGGTGAAAGCGTTTTTAAGATATTTAAAAAATACAAACTTAAAAAAATAACGCCCTGTATCTCAGAAATAAAGAGAGTTCGGCATATTTCATAGAAACTTTTTTTTATAAAATATCAAGAAATCACCCTTCTAAGTTTCGTACATACCGTAGTTAGGAATCACCCTTTATATTTTGCCACTGCATTTATTTATTTTGGAGAAAAGCTAAATAATATTTTGTTTAAATTTAATCTCCCAGAAAACAAATAAAGCATAAAATACCAAACTTTCCTAAAACAGAAATATACTTTTTAGCTTTGAGCCTCAAAAACAAAATTTTGTTATTACGTAAGTAACGCGCACATATTATTTTATTAACTTTAAGCTTTTGTAGACCATTTTAAAACAAACTTTTATTTTAAAACTTGCTAGTTCTGCCCTATTTTAATAAATGAAGGGACTTTTTTTGTGAAGGTTTTCAAATTAGAAATAAGTTTACTTTTTAACAACCAAATAAAAAAATCATGTTTAACTTTCCATTGTTCTAATTGGGGTAAAACCAGCAAAGTCATTCTCTGTAATTATTGCAAGTTTCGTAAGTAAGTTCGATTTTTCTTTAATTGTACGTACTATCTAGACTTACAAAAATAAAAATAAAAACAAAAGTTAATTTTATGGTATACTTACAACAAAATATATAGGGTGTATTAAAACAACATGCAATAATCCTAATTTCTTGCTCGGAGTAATGGGCAGTTTGTTTTTTAAACAAGGGTTTAAAATCAATCCCAATTAGTTAGGGATCCCTGGACCATGTATCCCATTCATTACTAACAAGCAAAATTTTTTGTGAGTAGCTTCATTTTGACGAGATGCCCAACTTTTTCTTACAACAATTTTCGTTGTTGGTAGCCAAATATCAAAAATTTATTGATTAGCAGGAAATTTTTTTTTGTCAGTTTTAAAAAATTATCTTAATAAACGGAAAAAATATTTGTCTTACAAAATGTAAGGTTACTTCAAAGAGTCCCCTACCACCAACATGTATTATTAAAGATGTCGCGAAAAATAACTACTAACCAGTTCATTTTTTCTGTTAATTAAATAATATTTATATAATTTAACACCCAGATTGTTCTACCCCTGTATGCTACCACCAAAGAAAATTATTGTAAGGAAAAAATTGCTGTTTCTCGTCAAAATGAAGCTACTCACTCAATAGTCCAGGGATCCCTAACTTTAAAAAAAATAGACTTAAATAACAATTTCATTATTTACATTTTATCTTGTTATGTAAATAAGTAAATAAATAATAGAAAAGACAATACATTTTCCAAATAAAGACTAGTTAAATATTAATTTCTAAAGTCGTCAGGTTTTTTTAATTCAACGAACCAAAACAGAAGTCTTGCATGCTCAGAGCCATACTTTAGTTCTACTGCAGCAATGAATAGTTTTTGGTTTTTGCCCCCCTCCAAAAGCCATTTCTGGTTTCGAGCCTGGTTTGCGCGAATGATTCTGGTGGATTTGCTTCCCAATCCCTACCATACATTTCTATTTTTGTAAAAAATATACGAGCAATAAAATTTCCTCAGAGTAATATTGTTATAGAAATGCATTATTGTATCGGTTTTTGTTTTTGAAATAAAAACAATATTTTTTCTCTTATCTGTACAACGATGTCTTCCAAACATTAATTTTTGACTCTACAGGGTGGTCCCGAAGTCAAAATTGACCTTAGTACAAAAGTAATATTAACTGAGATAAAGGGACTGAATTCCAAAAATATTTTTAAATTATTTTAATAATATTTCATAAATTTCAAACATTGTAATAATACTTGGTTTCTAGGGGTTTTTAACATAAGCTATTTTTATCTAATCTTAATTTTTAGGTGTTAACTAGAGGACGCCACCTACACTTCTTTTAATTTCTCTAAAACGCCGCAACTAATTTGTGCTACTCTGTATGTACCACTTAAGTAAACCAGGACATTATCCTATGTTTTCTACAAAAAAAGGTATACTTTGTAAGAATGGCTCTGAGCCACCGTTTTCAAGATATTTGCATTTAACTATTTTAGTGCAACCAAAAGTATATGGATAATTTTTTTCATTTTCGTATTATAAAATATTTACCCTAATGGAGCACACTAGTAAAAATTATGTTTTTCTTGTTTTCAAAAAAATGTCTTTTGCTGCAGAGGAAGCGTCTCCTTATTTTAATAAAAATATCTGAACTGGTGTAAAAGTTATTATAAAACAAAAATATTTTTGTTTTTTTTTAACACCCCTTATAATGGGGCAGTTGTAGTTATCGCCAATACGCTGTTTTTAAAGGCATTTTTAGGTTGCACTTAATTACATTTTGGTGAATATATAGAAAATGGTTGATCAGGTCGATTCCCACAAGGTATACCTTTTTTGTGTAAACGGCATTGGAAAGTTTAATATTTTACTCGGATGGTACATACAGGGAAGCATAAAAAGTTACGACGTTTTAGAAATATTCAAGTAGTGTAGGAAGCGTCCTCTGGTTAGCACCTAAAAATCTAAAAAACCTTAAAACCTTTTAAAATCTCAGTTTATAAGGCTCTCAAAGAGACCACCATTTTGTGCAAGGCAATATACCAATTTGTTATGAAATCGGGTTCTTTTGTTTTCAAGTATTTTAGGTGTTATGCCTATTAAAAGAACCTGACTAATTTTTTGCCGGAGTTCATCTAAGTTATTTGCATGTTTTATGACAATGTCTATAAATTTGTTGCTTAACATGTCCACAAAGAAAAAATCATTTGGTGTTAGATCGTGTGATCTAGAAGGTCATTTTATGGTGCCTGATTATACGATTTCAAAATGTGACTTCAAAAAATTGTTGAACTTCCTGGCGTTAAGAGCCGGGCAACCATCTTGTTGATACCGAATTTCTTTAAAATTGACACTGAGAGCCTGAACAGCTGGAACAGCTGGAATAACCTGATATCTTAAAAGATTTAAGAATTTGTTGAGATTTAAATTTATCTCAATAAAAAACGGCCAATGATATTATCGCCCAAAATGCTAGCCCACACATTGAATTTTTGAGGGTATTGTGTTCTAAGGGGATACTGATATGCTTGTTTTCTATCGAGTAACCTACAGTGATAGAAGAGTTGTGATGACCATGCAAGGAAAATGGGGATTCATCAGTAAAGAGATTTTTAATAAATGTGTCATTAGCATTGGCCCCCTTCATCATATCCTCATAAAATACCATACGTTTTTATAGTCTTCAGGAAAAACCTCTATACTAGATTGCAATTTATAGCAATGGTATTTGTTTCGTTTCAGAAAATTCCTAAATGTTTGGGCTTCAATATTAAGTTTTTCAGAAACTTTGGAACTATTACAAGGAAAATTAATTTCTGCTAAACTACAAACAGCAGTATTACGGACTTGCCTTTTACGGTTAATGGAGGTGCAGGCGGCACCTTATCATTACATGCATTTCCTACAATTTTATAAAAAAGCGCTGGTTTCAAACTTACTTTCAACTTTCTTACTTTCAAAATTGTACTTTTTAACTTGCACAGGACCTCCTTCAAATAAAAATGCCAAATATTTCTTCTGCTGAATTACCAGCATATTAACACCTAATAATTTAAATTTTTTGTTGGTATAAACCAACATTTAAAAAAATTGCAGCAGTTTGCGACACCTCAAACAGTTTGCAATCAAACTCTCTCCAAATGCTTTGCGCCCAGTGGCTGCAGCTGCGTCGGTGTGTTGTCCATCTCCCACTACTGCAGGGAAAGGATGGGGGTAGAAGCAAGGCATATACATACAAATGCATCACTGCATTTAAAAATCGGGGAATATCGTATCTTTGTTACTCTCTTTCTTAAGGTAAGATTCGTGTTTCTTTTTTCCACTTGTTAATCCCAATGGTTCATTAATTATTTTCCAGATCTTTATACAACTCACAACGTGCCTTAAATTCAAAGCAAATTAATTTAAATAAAGACATTTCTTTTTATATGTACAATAATACTAAAACAAAGAAATAAGTTACAACCAGGGAAACCTGCAAAGCGCAATTTACTGTAATATCATACAAGCAATATTTCGAAATGTGTAGAAGGTAAATATTGGATTGAATCTCAAATTGAATTGTTCAAATTTTATTTTTCGACAGACAATACCATGCCGATAACAAATAATATGATTTCAAAGTTTGCATTTTTATTACTTCATTGAAAATGTATTTTTAAATATAATATTGAACACAATACAATACACAAAATAGCAATATTCGAATTGCGGTTTTTGGCAATGTAACTTGTATTTAAAGGAAATTTTGTTGTGTAGGTATTCAATATTCCTGTCACAGTGGGATCTGAACGGGTGTTGAATAAAAGTTCTATGGGTTCAGTTAATAATAGAGACAAAATGGTATTGTATCATATAAATTTACAAAAAGTTTATCCAATAAAATTGACATGGTGGATCAATGATCTTATAAATTTCTTGAAAATTAAGCAATTGAAGCACATAGTGAAATTTGTGGAGTTACTGTGGGTAATGTTTGTATTGTCTGTTGTTATCGTTCACCTAAAGCGATTTTGACTTATTTTTTAATTCAGTAAGTGCTGCTCTTTCGCAGGTCCTTAAATGTTTTAAATACGGTATACTTGTGGGAGATTTTAACATAGATTACTCTAAAAATCTGTTTAAACAAGGACTTTAATGGATGTATTTGACAGCTTTTTAGTTAATGTCACGACCGATGAATCAACAAGAGTGTTTTCAAATAGTCTAGGCAGGCCAGTGTTCACATCACATTAGCGATCATCTTGGACATAAATTTAATTTTAGTTTGTTTTCTAAAAACAAAAATTTTAAAATCGAGAAAATATAGAATTAAGAAAATTTTTAAATAATAATATTGAAATGTTTTCTTGTATGATACAGAGACAGGACTGGACGGATGTCTTGAATACTACGGATTCCTTAAAAACTTCAAATTTTGTTAATTTAATGTTATACTGTTTAAATTGTTGCTGTCCATACAAGATACAGGTTCTTAATGAAGATACATATAATAAACGACAAATAAATTGGTACAATAACGATCTAAAAACCATAAAAAGGAAATTAGATAGGCTGCACTGGCTACAAAAGCACATTGGGTCTGATGATATAATACGGCAGTATAAGAATGTAAAAAATAATTATAGGCAACAGATTAAAAAAAGGACTCTTGTTCGTCAATTGAAAATTCAACTAATGGGACAAGGGAAGTTTGGAGAATAGTTAATGATAAATTAAATAGGGGTACAAACAAATTTCAAGAGATTAAGCTTAACGTAAATAATAATGTAATCAGGGAACCGGGTGAAGTTGCAATTGAATTTGTAAATTATTTAAGTACTGTGTCTACAAAAAAATTAAGGGATAAATATGGTTTTCTGAATTTTCATTCATTTGTCGATGTGCCTTTTGTTTTAAATTCAAATGTAGTCTGATGATATTAATGTAAAACTTCTTAAGACTATAAGAGAATATATTTCCTGTCCATTAATTTCCTTAATAAATCAAAGTTTACAAGAGGGTATTTTTCCAACATTACTTAAAACTGCCAATGTTATACCAATATATAAAAGAAATGAGCAAGGAGACAAGGAAAATTATCGTCAAATATCTGAAAAATGGTTTATGATAAAATAATGAATTTTCTTACTAGGTATAGTATTCTTAATAAATGTCAACATAGTTTTGTACACGACAACGTATTAAATTATGCCTATGCAAATCTGGATCAAGGAAAATTTGTAGTGGCTCTTTTCTTTGACTTAACTATAGCCTTTGATACTATAAATAGAAGTATTTTGCTCTCAAAACTATACAATATGGGTATCCGTGGTAAGCTTTCTGAGTGGATTGATTCCTATTTGTCTGGGCGTGAAATGGTCGTAAAAATATGGCGGTGCTACGTCGGAATCAAGGCCTGTGTGTATGGGAATTCCGCAGGGATCCGTCCTGGGACCATTACTATTCTTACTCTATGTCAATGATTTACCACAAAATATTAGTACAGGAAGTGTTACAATGTACGCCGATGACACGACAGTGGTGGTGGCCGCGGATACTCCGGAGGAGCTCTCAGATCACATTAGGATTGTGTGCCATGATATGGAAGTCTGGTGTCGAAACAACCATTTTATAATCAACACTAACAAAACTGTATACATGAACTTCTTTATTAAAAAACCGTTACCATCAAATTTTGAAATAAATAATAATATTAAATTTTTGAAACAACCACATTTTTAGGAACCATTTTTACTCCACAATGTCTTATAAAAACACGTTGATTATGTCTGCGCAAAATTAAATTCGGCGTTTTATGCAATCCTTAACTTAAAAAATACACTGGACGAATCGGGATTGCTGTCTGTGTACTATTCACTGGCTTTCAGCCATCTTTCAAATAATATTATATCCTGGGGAGGTAGTAATGCATCTGAGAAAGTCTTTATGGCGCAAAAAAGACTACTGAGGTTAATTTTTATTATTTAACCGCGTGACAGCTGCAAACCGTTATTTATTCAGAAAAGAATCCACACTTTTCCATGTGTGTTTATTTTTAAGTGCGTGACTTATGTAAATTCTAATATGGGACTATTTAGGAGACTCGGAGAGTTAAATTATTACAGCACTAGAAACAGGACTATTATAGATGTTCCTTTACACAGGACCTCCTTTTTCGAAAACTCTCCTATTTACGGTTGTTTTACTCTCTTCAACAAGCTTTCAAGAGATTTTAGAAATATGCATGGTGGTAAATTCAAGAATGCTGTTAGGCAATTTCTTATTGACAAGGCATTTTACTCGGTTGTAGAGTATATGCGACATTAGACTTTGTTACTATGCTTGCGTTCTGATTTGACAATTTTAATATTCTTTTATATGTATATATTTATACAAAATTTTAACTTTATTTATAGTAATTATTTATAGCTAAGGTTTCTGTTCATTTGTATTCTTTTTTTTTGTGTGTTTTTACAATTACATTTTATATATTTATGTGTTATGTATATTTGTGTATATCTATATATTTTTTATAGTATTTATATTTATATTTATGTATATTGACGACCCCTTTGTACCTATTGTGCATTTTAAGAAAATATATTTTATCTATCTATCTATATTTATCTAAAAGTAATTTCATATACAGTTAAATTGTTGAAACTTTAACTCCTTAAGGGGTGACACCACCTGGGAACCCTTGGGTCATAAAGTATTTTTATAGGACCAGTAATTTTTTTCTGGTTAACGTTATTATAAAGATAAAGTAGTCTTTTGTATAACACCACATAAGTGTTTTCTTTTCGGTTCAACGCCTCGTTTCATTTTTTAAGTTTGAATTTTATTTCAGTCTCTACTTCAATTTATTTATGCTTTATTTGTTTTTAAGAGATTAAATTTACACAAAATATTATTTGGCTTTTCTCCAGAATAAAATTAAAAAGTTTATTTAACATTTTATGAAAATTAAAACTTTTATACATTATGTAGAACTATTCTGCTCTTACACAATATAATAAAAGTTATTATTACTGGCGTCTGGTTAATATTTTATTTTATTAGATTAAAATCATTTTAACTAAGTGATTTCTTTTCAATGCAAAGAAGCATAATTACACTAAATGCATTTAAAAATGTTTGCTTGCTGATATAAAACATTTGTTTTTAATAATAAAATATTTTAGTAGGTCATGATAACTTTAGTAAGTTAACTTTTGCATACAAATTGTATAGTTAAAGAACATAACAGGCCATATCTGCTTTATAAAGTGTAAAAGAAAAACATTTTTTATGTACGCTTATATGCTTTAAAGCTTTTTCTCAACTTAACATGTTGGGATTGAAATAATAAAAAAAGTGAGTTTTTTCTAAAATTAAAAATATAAAATTAATTCTACCCTATGTTTGTTAGTTTTTAAAAATAACTTTAAACTATAGGTGTTTCAAGCCAAACTGCTATTAACTTGTTTTAACCCTCAGACACAGCTTAATATGCCTTTTGAATATACACACACAAGCAGTCGAGAATACCTATATTCGTTAAGTATTGGTTTTACAGACTCAGGTTTACCTAGTTTTTTAGACTGACAACAGAGGGCGTGATGGAAAATAAACCACTATGTTTATACGTCATTCTGATTTTTTAAGAAATTCCTTTGTTATCGCCTAAACCGTACTAATAAGAAGCAAATAGTTTAAAATTGATCTCAATTAGCTCTAAAGAAAAACCTTAAGCTAGTGTGAAAATCTGTATGGCAAGATCGGACAGTGTTTGAAGAATGCAACCTTGCAGTGCAAGGAAATAACAAGCAGTAAATAGGAAATTAAAATCTCCGTTTATGGATAGTTAAATAAATAAATAAAGACACCCGGCTTCTCTATGTCATTCGCCAGATACCCTCTCCCCAGACAGGTTTCGCCTGCCTCGAAAATTGCGGCTTTCACAGGTAAAGTATTAATAGCGCGAATTAAACAATGTCCGTTTAATCGCGCGCGAAAAACCCTTCGTTTAAATTTAATTCCGATAGACAGGTTTAAACGAGTGACTATTGAAATAATAGCGCACAAGAAAGAGTGTGAAGTGTCTAAGGGTTTCTTTTCGAACGCGCTTTCCGTAAGTACTCTTAAATAAATTAAAATAAACATATTTTGTTTATTGTATTTTTTATTGTTATATTTATTGTTTTTACAAAAATGGCCGATGGTACATACTGGAGTCAAGAAGTTGTGACTGATTTTGTAAATATTTATAAAGATTACCCGTCTATCTATCTATCCATTCTCAAAAAGTTTTTATAATTGTTGGGAAAATTATCTCCTAAATGCCGAATTAATGGTATCTGATTATAAACATTTCTATAAATAAATTTAAAACTATTAAAAAATGGTACCAAATACTACTTTGATGGCGCTTTTTCTTTTTGTTTTGCCTTATTAAACTTGCTGTAATTATTGCAAGAATTAAAGCCGCGTACAGATCTGCACACGCATACGTTGAGCGAAGACACATACACATGCGTGTGCAAATGTGGACGTCGCTCCGTGGCTTCTCGCCGCATACGTTGCTTCTCGCGAATGACTTGAGCGCGCACGTCGCGAGCCAGCCTGGTGTCGGTTTTTCAAACGCTTCAAAGAAACATGCGTATGCGTTCGCGCTCAGTTTGGACAGAAACAATCGTCTGTTGTTGTATTCTTGGGATTTTTGTAGTGAAATGTTTTTGTTTATTGATTAAAATGGAGTGGTCCAATAAAGATTGCCTGGCGCTTATTGACCAGTATGAAAAATATCCCATAATATGGGATACAAGACACCAATTTTTCTCTCAAAAACTAAGAAAGACGATGCATGGGAAATGATTTCAAAAAATTTAAATATGGAAACAACAGTTAAAAAAAAGTTGTCTGATGACATACGCAGAAAGAAAACGAGATATTTTAAATTGTCCAGTATTTGGTTCTAAAGCAATATCTATTAATAAATTAGAGCCCCCATATCTAGTTCTGCTTTTATAAAGTTGTGTTATCCACCAACGCCTGTTTTTCTTTTTCATTTTCTTTTTGATAATTTACCCATAACAAAATAAGCGGCACTGATTATAACCAGCTCTTCCTGCTCTTCAGACATCATAAACACTACATGTTTATTGAAATGTATGCGTGCATCCTTTCGGCGCTCTTGCTGAAGCGCAGTGAGCACGCACGCATACGTAGGAATAAAAATTTCCGACGAATGATCTGAGCGTGCACGGCTTGAGCACACATGCGTGTGTGTAGTTACTCAGCGTATGCGTGTGCAGATCTGTACGCGGCTTAATGATTTTGTAAAAATCTGACATTTTATAAATTATAATAATGAAATGTTACACGGGCACTTTTGCGCGCGCGATAAACTTTACACATTCTCAGTCGCGCGACCCAGCAAGTCGCAAATTTTTAAGTTTTTACGGCGCGGCGATTTTATCCGTCCAAATCTGCCCCCGTTCAATAGCCCGCTTTATTGCTCGTCCCTCAGTAACGCGGTCAATACCTTCCGTGTAAAGGCCACTTTTTATACCAGATTCCGTAAAGTAAGATATTAATAGTGGAAATAATTCCTTACTGTCACAATATAGCGAAAGTAAGGAATTATTTCCACTATTAATATAAACAGTGAGAAGTTTAAACTCTTTAATTTTTGTAGAAAAAAGTTACTTTATTTGACACCCTGCGTAGTGTACCACTGTGTACTTTATCTCTTTATTTACGATCAAAAAACAGCAGTTTTTAAATTTTTGTAGAAAAACTTATTTTATTAGTTCATGTCTTACTTTAAAAGAGAAAACCTTATTTCCAATAAACAGCTGCTGGAAAATCCAGGACAAAACTTACTTTACGGGAATCGCCAGGTGCTTTATTGGGATTTGCGGATTTTGCCCGAGACAAAATCTAATCGAAGACAATCAAGCTTGTGAAGTTAGTCATTAGAGCAGATTGCCCACAAATTGAAAATGACAAAAGTCCTTCTATCTGTGTTAATAGCTCTACAACCGTGCACGAAATGATTTTACTGGTAAAATAATTTATCTGAGCATGCAATTAATTTTTTATTTATTAAGTTTTAACTCTAAAATTTTTTATTTAGACTTTTTATGATTATAATCTAAGATGCTAATACATTTTTGTATTTTGTTTTAAAAAAATCCCAAAGGCTGAATGCCCAAATACCTTCGTACCTTGGGTGTTTTAGGCGAGGTAGAAGGAGTTTGTTAACACGGGACTTAAATATTTAAATATTTTAGTATAAGGGGGCAAGAAAGACCTTGGCGGGTAGCAGGTTCCACTTTCTAGAAACTCTAGGGAATTAAGCAACAAAAGTAGGAACTTCGAGGCCTGACTAGTTGGACCTTATATGTATACATGCGGAATCACAAGTTTTTTTGTTGGGAGCTGCAACTAGAGGAATTATGTTGGACAATTTCTCGGAATAGAAGCCGTGAAATTGTTTACATAAAAGGATAATCCCCTACAACTCGACTTTGGACAAAAAGGACGCTTTTTGGTAAGCAAAGCATCATTAATAAGGCAAATAGCTTTTCTCTAGATGGAATAAAAAATACTGAGAGTTGTGGCAGAGGCCATTCTCCAAATATAAGAACAATATTTTGGAGAGGGTCGGATTTGCGTTTTAGATGTTTTAAATTGGACGAGATTTTTGGCGCCACATCCAAGATTAAATTAAGGTCATGTGAAAGGGATATATATCTACATCGCCCAGCGTTTGATTTTGAGTTCAGACTTAGAGATTAGCTTAAGAACCTGAAAGCTAAAGTAAACTTTACTACGTTCAGTTAAACTAAGAAAAAAAATAGTTGTAGAAAAAAGATGGTTGTTGATCTGAAGTAAAAACAAAGTAACTGTCAGTACTGATCTCCGAGGCACTTCAGCATTAACTTGAAAAAAAATGTGCACGGTTCTTTAAATGTGCACGGTTCTTTTTTAACGACTTTTAAAGTTCTTTAGGGACTAAATTGAAAAATCTTATAAAGCCATAAAATGCCTTGAAAAAACTAACAGTATGATTATTTGACAGTTAATGTGTCACGACATTTCATGGTTATCTTTGATAAATACTTATTATGGTTAATTTTGATTTTTAAAGAAACTTGCTTTAATCTCCAAAAGCATAGCATTTAGGTATATGACCATGATATATCATTTTAAAAGGCTTTTAATGGTTCTTTTAATTCTTGGATAATATGGGTGTTTAATTTATAAAAAAAAAACATTATTTTTATATCTAGAGCAAAAAGTCATAAAGTTTAAGCGACCCTGTATAATTTAAAAATGTTTCCATATAAAACTAATGCAGAGGACCTTAAAATGCTACACCCTGAATTATCCAAAATACTAAAATACAGGGTGTTTCGTTTGTAATATCAAAGCTAATGCTACTTTTTGGTTTAAGCGGCAACGCTGTATTATTAAAAAAATAAAATTGTCAGATCAAAAGCAAATACCTTTATTGTTAAATTAAAAAAACAATGTCCTGTTTTCAGTAAACGTTCAAGGTATCATCGACCGTGATTCACCGTGATGTTAAACCCAAAAATATTTAAAAAAGACTGACTAAACCACTGTCATCCGCTTTGTAAAAATCCGTTTGTATATTTTTGACAAGTTTTTAGTCAACTGCTATACATATAGCAATGATGATTTTGACATCTTTCCGTTTATAATATAGTCATTTTATATTAAGAAAAATACCTATTAACTAACTAAGGTTACTGACCAATAAAATGCAATCTTAATTGATGTTTTTTTTTAATTTAAAGTACCTAAAGTATAATAATCTAAGGATAGTCATATTGGTACACCCGATACACCTATTTTTTTTCCTTGGTAAAAATTTTGTTACATTATTTTTATTTATTTTAAAAAATACAAAGCTTACTTAATCTCGCATTTATGTAAATATTTATATTTTAATCTATTAAATAAGTTCCTAGATTTCTATTTTTTTTTAAATATGGTCTTTTTCTTAAGAAGATTTTCTCAAGAACAATGAAGCAAAAATTTCTAATAGGGCTTCACCTCGGGCTTTATACTTCATTTTATTTTTAAAATATCTGACAACCTGCAGCAAAATATATTTATCTCTTTTAGTAGAAAAATACTTAATACTTAACAAATTCTTCATTAAAAGAAGCCAAAGGTAAGTTTTGTTTCGCAGAAAATTTAAAAAATAAAAAAAAACTAATTAAAAAGCTTCTTTCTTTTTACACAGCTTTATCCAATATAAGGCTGCTAAGTAAAATTATTTGAAAAAATAAACTTTACTAAATACCTTTTACAAGTATAGCACTATAAAATTTTCATTAAAAGTTACTTTAAATTTTTTTGTATCTTACTCTTTTATTTAAGTCTCTTAGAGCTATATTAGATAAGGCAAAAATATAAAAAAACATTTTTGTATTAGATGACAAGAAATTTACTTTGCAGTAATAAATTGTTTTTATATTGTATAAATATATTTTAAGAAAGCAGGTGTGACAGGAAAAATATTTTTTTTATAAAATATTTCTAAATTTTCTTTTTTCTGGAAAAAATGGAGTACCTACTTTTTTCAGATATACATACACGTAAGTAAAGGTAGATATTTAATTTTAGAATATTTAGTAATTGTTAACAAACCTTAGAAGTGCTGATTTTAATAAAATTTGCTATAAGGAAGGTCCGGGAAGCCCCGTCCACCTAAGCAGATTTAAATATTGTGAAGTATCAGTAACATATAAGTTTCTACTAAAAACGACGTTGATTGCTAAGGTCCATTGCTTAATTTTTTGATAAGTAAACGTTTTAAGTAATAAAAAACTTTACGACCCTACCAATGTGCGGTAATGCCCGGTACATCGCTTACCTACAGGGTGGGCAAGGTCGCCCAATTACTAAGGTATTTTTTATCATAAAATAAAATATTTTTTAATGCATTACTATATAATTTAATATACAGGGTGTTCATTTAAAAACTTTCCACTCAAGTTATCTTCGAAACGAGACAGATTTTAGAAAATCGCCAAAACACGTCAAGATATTTATTGAGGAGGAACGTTTTTACAAAAATTGGACGGTGCCCCTTTAACCCTTAACCACCAGGGCCACCACCCCAAAATTCTTAAATGAGAAGGCGGGTCGAGTGATACATCATTTTAAAGCTCCTGACGAGTACTTTATAACCCTAGAATATGAAGTCAATATCTTCACCTATTAATAAATGACGGTACTTTAAAAATTACCTAAATACCTAATTTGAATGGTCATATTTCAGAAACTAATAAAGTTAGATGTACTTAATGTGGTATTTTCTTAAAGCTCATTTAAAGATCTTTTTAATGGTAAAATAATATACAGGGTTCTTAAATAAAAAATATGTACCTTTTCTTCTACCCTGTATATTACTACCAGTATCACCATTAAAAAGACCTTTAAAGAGCTTTAAGAAAACACCACATTAGGTACATCTAACTTTATTAGTTTCGGCAATATGGCCATCCAAATCAGGTATTTAGGTAATTTTAAAGTACCGCCATTTTGTAATAGGTGAAGATATTGACTTCATATTCTAGGGTTATAAAGTACTCGTCAGGAGCTTTAAAATGATGTATCACTCGACCTGCCTTCTCATTTAAGAACTTTGGGGTGGTGGCCCTGGTGGTTAAGGGGTTAAAGGGGCGCCTTCCAATTTTTTGTAAAAACGTTCCCCCTCAATAAATATCTTGACGTGTTTCGGCGATTTTCTCAAATCTGTCTCGTTTCGAAGATAACTTGAGTGGAAAGTTTTTAAATGAACACCCTGTATAATATTTATAATAGATTCTAAACTATTAGATTCTTCTAAATAAGAAAATTGTGAGCATAGAACTAAAAAGTGACAGCCAACAAAAAAAATGTAATATATGTTTTATTAAAATATTATAGGTAGATTGCAGTGTTGTTATTTTTAACAAAATTTTTAATAGCTTCACAGCTAAATGGCAAACATTTTACTTCCATCTTAGCTAGAGCAATTTCCTCTGGACAATCTTACCCAAAACGCATTTTTTCTATAAAATTGCAATTTGTTCTGGTTAGCATTTAGCAAATAGCATTTTAGCTTTATTGTTTGTACTGAGTGATATACAAATATACAGTGCATTTTTTAATGTCCCCCCTTTTATTTTTTAAACAAATCAATTTAAAAAAAATAACTTTGGGATATAAAATTAATGCATGAATACTATGTTTTAAAGTGAAATTGACTGATAAAAATTTCAAGATGGCGGTTAGGTGACACCTTCGAAAAAAATATTTAATGGAAAGGGGGTCTTGTCACATACACATTATTTTAAAGCTCCTGACTAGTACTTTATAACCCTAAAATATAAAGTCAATACCTTTACTTAATACAAAATGGCGGCACTTTAAAAATTACCTAAATACCTGATTTGGATGGCCATATTTCCGAAAATAATAAAGTTAAATGTACCTAATTTGGTATTTTTTTAAAGCTCTTTAAAAGATCTTTTAATGTTTATACTGGTAATAACACACAGGGTAGAAAAATAAATATTCATTTATTTTTTTCCTTAAAGCACCCTGTATATTATATCACCATTAAAAAGATCTTTAAAAAACCTTTAAGAAAATACCAAATTTAGTACACCAAATTTTATTATATTCAAAATATGACTATCCAATTCAAGTATTTAGGTAATTTTAAAGCGCCGCCACACTGTATTAAGTAAAGGTATTTAATTTATATGTAAGGGTTATAAAGTACTTGTTAGGAAGCATTAAAATGATATGTCACAAAACCCCTTTTTATCTAATTTTTTCACAAGATGACGCCTAGCCGCCTTCTTAAATTTTTATCCATCAATTTTACTTTAAAATATGGTAATTTTTTAAATTTATTCGTTCAAGAAAAAAAAGGGGCGGGACATTAACGAAAAGCAGTGTATATCGGATTAGAGGTTGAATTTAGAAATTATGACGGTGGACGGCCTTACCCGCTGGCTTATTTTAAAGCAAAATATTATTAGAAATAAAATATTTGAAATAAAGTTTGTAATCAATAAATACAATAATAAATATTTTTATTAAACTCCATAATTTAATAAAAACGCCTTAATCGCATTCGTTTACACCTGAAAAATAGTTTTGTGTATGAATTTAAAAGAAGCAAAGCAGGTGTTTAAAAAGCAAATTATGAGAATTTTCTAGGTCATTTAAATATAAGAATATAAAATAATTAATTTATACATTTGATTCAATAACACCAATATTAATTTAATGAAACTATTTTATACCCCTGAACCAATAATAATAATTATTTATTAGATAAGTGAGTTATATTACATATAAGTCACGCAAGAAAAGTTTAATAAGGTAATTTTCCTAAGTGACTTATATGTAATAACTCACGTGTCTAATACAAAATTTTATCCAACACTTTCGTATAAATCGTTTTTAATATTGAAAATAATTTGAAAACGTCATCCATTATTTGTTACTTGTCATTGTCAACACCAGCAACAAAATTTTGTATTTTTTGGAAAGCAAGCTTGTTTGGTTGTAATGCATTTTGTTGGTAACTACGGGTTTGTTTAGTAAACAACTTTGTAGACAAACATAAAAATGCTTTGCGAAATGGAAAATTGTGAAGTTCCTGCGAAAATTTTGGAAGAAGCTGCGGTAGCGACATACAGTTTAATTCCAGGGAAGTCAAAACTAACGTACAATAAAGAATTTGAAGATTTTAAAGCATGGAGGAAAAGGCGAGGAGTTGGTACTATAAATAAAGATGTTATTATGGCTTACTTTTTGTTTTTATCGAAAAAAGTTGCTCCCTCATCAATGTGGACCAAGTATTCAATGATAAAAACGACCTTAAAAGTATATAAGAACGTGGATATAGGGAGGTATGGAAAAGTTGTCGCTTATTTGAAGAGCAATTCAAGAAATTTCAAACCGAAAAAGGCAAAAATTCTGGAGAGGCAATACATCGAAAAATTTTTGGCTGAGGCACCTGACGACGAGCACTTAATGTCAAAGGTATGAATTTACTTTAGTTTCTGGTATTAAATATTTATCTGTTCGGATTTTTATAGGTTGCATTGATATTGGGAATCGCTGGTGCATGCCGTTGTGACGAACTAACTCGCTTAAGTATTAAAGATATAGTAGATAAAGGCCAGTACATATATGTTTCTATACCTGATACCAAGACGAACAAATCGAGAAGCTTTACAATTTTAAAAGAAGGATTTTTGGTAAATGTGCTTGAATTATTTAGAAAATATGTGTCCCCAAGGCCAGAGAACACGCCTCACAAAAGATTTTTGTCAACTTTCAAAAGGCAAATGCACTAGGCAATGCGTGGGAATAAATAAAATTTCGAAAATTCCGAGAGTAGTTGCTCATTATTTGCAACTACCTGATGAAATCTTATATAGTGGTCATAGCATGCGGCGTTCTTCAGCGACACTTCTAGTCAACGCTGGGGCCGATATCACCAACCTTAAACGCCATGGCGGGTGGAAGTCTTCTACCGTGGCAGAAGGATATTTAGAAGATTGCATCTCTAACAAGTTTGAGATTGCAAGACGAATACAGGGTGAAAGAGCGCACCAAGGCAAGTACTAGTGCTGAAAGACTTCCTGAAGAACTCTCCGCACAATGTAATGTTGTCCAAGATAAATCTAATATAACAATTACTGTTAATATAAACACGAATAAATTGTAGTATAATATATTAGTTGTTTTATGTTATTTTTTAATTGTGAAATGTTGGAAGTAATAAAGAATTAGTATAAGTCACTAGTGAGCTAAAGTCTATAATTCACTAGTGAGCTAAAGGGTACTTTAGCTCACTAGTGACTTATAGTACACTTTATATCCTCAAAATCTGATCAATTATGTAGATATTATATGTAAGTGTTGGATAAAGTCATTAAACATGCTATTTAAAGTAATTTTTTTAAATAAAATAAAGGTAGTTTACTTTAGGAGAAAAATAATCTTTTTTAAGTTTTGCGTACCCTATATACAAAACTAACATTTTCTTTTTGGGAATCATATTTTTTACTAGCAAAAATTTTTATAAAGAATAACTTAATATTCGAAAAATATTTTTTTATTTATCTGTTTTCTTTTAAATCCCATTCGTAAATCGTCTGTATACGAGGTTACAGAAAAAATACGGCAACAAATTTTTATGTCATTTACAAAATTAAACTTGGAGTAAAGATATTTTTTTCTTAATCTTTGGACAAACCACGAACACTGAAAGCCTAAATACTAACATACCGTGGGTGTCTTAAGCAAGGTAAGAGGGAGTTTGTTATTACCTTTTAAAAAATTTGGTAACAATCTATAACTTTATTGGCGTATTGTTTTGTAACCTTGTATCTAGCAAAGTTTCATTGTCAAATAATACTTCCTTCTGGCATGCAATTAATTTTTTAGGATCAATAAATCTATTATTTTTTAAAGTTACCATAGCTTATTAATATTACAATTTTTTAAAGAGACGAAATTTAGGATTGTAAAATTATTACATCTGGTGTTCTACTTAAAATAACAAAATTACCCTAAATGGACAAAATCGACCTTTTTTGTATTAACGGAATATTACAATCGAATGACGAGGATATAACATAAAACTTTTAAAAAATCCAAAACTTTTTGTAAAAACGGCATCTTAATAACGTAATTTGTCTTAAAGACGTTCGTGGTTAAAATGGCTTAAAAGATGGTCGGACATCCTATGTGTTACCTTTAAATATTTTAATTTAAATTCAGAGTGAATGAAATCACCAAGATGGTAGACACAGGGATGCATAAAAATTGCGACATTTATGAGTAATTCAAAATTCGAAAATTAACACCAGACACTAGGTTTCATTACAATATTTAAAACAAATATTTTTTTCTTGGACCCTAAATTTTTTAACAGACTTCAAAAAGAAGGACGTTATGTTCGACACCTATGTTTTTTTATGCACACCAATTACTTCAACAATTATGAACCGATTAAAAAAATATATATATTCGAAAGAGGTGGTCTCATAAGAAAACCCAGTCAGATCACAAAGGTAATAGACTTCCTTTTAGACAAAGCTTTCTCCAATAGCTATCCACTACCTATACTGGATGTTTAAACAATCAAGATAGTAATGTCAAGGAGTTTTTATTTGTCATGTCGTTGTCATTTACCTAAGAGTTCATATATATATATATATATATATATATATATATATATTATATATATATATATATATATATATATATATATATATTTTAATTTTGTTATTACGTGTATTTAAATTTTTGTGGGTAAAGTGTTTCGGTTTATACCCAGCTCATACCTATAAGGGGTAGCATGGCGGCTTAATTTAGAAAAAAAAATTCCGTGACGAAAAAAAAATTAACATTGTATCTCTGTTAACATGTACTAAGATGTGACTTTTGATAAAATTACTTTTTTCCCGTGGGAAAAAAGTAAGAATTTTTCCCGGATATACATACACGTAAGTAAAGGTAAATATTTAATTTAAGAATAATTTATTATACAGAACTTACATTCCCCTTATATTAGGAGTCAGTCAGATAATATTTTTTTAACTTTATAATATTCCAAATAACTACTAAACGATCGCTTTTAGTTGTAACTTTTTAATTTTAATCCGTCAATGACCATTGCAGTCGGGGCACGTTAAATTAAATAAATAATAAATTCGTCATATTATAAAATAACATTGACAGATGCTAAATAATTTCTTTAAAGGTTTCCATAGTAATGCAAGGTCTATTTGTGTTTTAAATATACCAGTCGACCAGTTTAAAACTTTTAATTTTACATGATTAATTTTCTGGCTTATATATTATGTTTTTTTAAGCCGACGGTTCTTTTTCATCACAGAAAAAAATTGTGTATTATACACGGAAAAAATTTTAGAATTTCTTTCCTTGTATAATAAATAACTATAATTTTGAATTATTTGATTTCGATCGTTGTTAAATCTTATTATATTGAAATAATAAATATGTAGTTTTTCTGTAGGTAAGCAATTTATTAGTGGACTCCCCTATAGTTTATAATAAACATACCGTTTATTGTAAAGAAAAATATTAACTTTAGTAAAATAAAGACAAATTTAGAAGTCTGCTGAAAGCCAAAGGGTCTTTTTTGTGTGTCGTGTCGTTAATCATGTCTTTGTTAAGAAATAGCCAGGTTTTATTTTTTCACACGAAGCTGCTGCCTTGAATAACTGCCTACAAAGATTTATTACTAAAATAAGGATTATTTTAAAAATCAGGGATTTCGCAGATTTGTAAGCCTTTGTGTAGAAGAAATGTTTTTAGGGAATTAAATTTTGTATTGCTTGCTAAATTAGACAAATAAAATTTGTATATTTTAGACGAAAAAAAGAGGTGTATTAAAAAGAAATTATTATTTAAAATAATATTTAAAGCCAAAAAAAAATTAAATTAACTTTTTTATTTTAAGTTAAGGATATGCTCTATATTGGTTGGGCGATTTATTTATTCAATGGTCTTTTTTATTGGGTACACGCCAAAATCTATCTAGATGGGACCACTTTGGTCCTTGTCCGAACGTATACGAGCCAGGCCCTATTGACCCCTGACCCTGAACTGGCCGGTCGCCTAAAACAAAATAAAAAAAACCCTAAAAAACTCAAAAATCTAATTAAAAAACGACGTCTTGGAGGCAAGTCTGCCACCGTTGTTAAGATAAAATTAAGTTAAAAAAATAAAAATACAAAATTAATTAATATTTAAATTAAAAATAATTAGGATTTAAAACTTTTTAATTTTGCAAGTTCTAAAACTAGTTTAACATTTGCGTCATGAGTGACATAAGTAACTTCATTATTTGTAAGACAGAAAAGGTGATGAGTTAGTTGATTTTACGTTTTTCTGAAGATACTTTAGTATCAAGCAATTGTAACCAGGTGGTATTTAAATTAACTAAAATTGATGCTACACAGTTATCTTTATTCATTAATATGTAAAATTTAAACTTATACTATAAAGAAATTAAGTCATTATAAAGGGTGTTTTTTAGGTTGGATAGAACTTTACATGGCAACAACTGTCAGACTTAACTGTCAATCTGACACTGTTCATAAAATTTATTTTCAGTATACTTTGGCAAATCATCATGAATAAACTTACGCTTGACCAATGTTACCAAATTATCCAAATTTACTTTGAAAATCAGTAATCAGTTCGCCAGACTAGAAGACTTCGTGAATTTTATGGGCCCCACGATCGTCCATCTGAGTTACTAATTCATGAATATTTGTTTCAAAATATGGATGATATTGATCCAGACGAGATGTGGATGCAACAGGATGGCGCTACATGCTACACGGCGAACGAAACTATCGCCTTGTTGCAAAACAAGGTTTGGCGACAAATTAATTTCGAGAAATGGACCTGTTACCTATCCACCCAGATCCTGTGATGTGACGCCCCTAGATTATTTTCTGTGAGGCTACGTCAAGTCATTAGTGTATGCTGATAAACCAGCAACGATAGAAGCCTTAGAAGCCAACATTACTCGTGTTATTCATGATATACGACCGGAAGTACTCGAAAAAGTCACTCAAAATTGGGCTAAAAGATATAGCAAATAATTTTTAAACGTTAATGTAATGAGTTGTTCTTTTACATAGCATTATGTTTTCGATCACAATATATTTACTTTCATTCATTTTTTTTCATGCTTCAGTAATTTGGTCACCTACTGCTGAATGCAACAAAGATTTAATTGAAAGATTACAAAAAAAATTTTTAAGATATCTTTTTTACAAACAATATAACGTGTACCCAGCATTTCCACTATTGGTGTCTTACAAGGATATGCTGACTACCTTTAACATACAGTCACTCTGTGTTAGACGAATGACTCAGTCACTAATATTTGTGTATTACATAATAAATAGCATAAAATACAGGGATTTTGCAATAATTAATTACATTAAATTTCATGTTCCTAAAATAAATTTAAGATTGGGTAAATATGACACATTTAAGACTGACATAACTAGTTCCTCCCCTTTAAACAGTTTGTTAAACACTTGCAACAGTGTTTTGTCCAATAATAACTGTGATATCTTTAACATTAGTTTGAAAGAAATAAGGACACTACTAAATCCCTAGTCAGTTTGTTGTTGTACTTAAATTATTTGTTTTCTTTAGATATTTAGCACTTGTTATTTAGTTTGTAAGTATGTAGTCCCTTACATGTAATTACATTTATTTGTGTTTGTAAGGAGTACCAATAAATAAATAAATAAATAAATATTTTTTATAGATTAAAGTTATATCATCGTTAAAAAACACCCTTTACAACCTATGTAATATAAAAGTCTGTTGCGAAAGTCTAAGTACTCGTTTTAACTAAGTTTAAAAGTTAAAATCAATCAAATTAGGCTATTAAATTTATTTGGTGACAGGTTTCTCAGTCCATTCATCTTATTCAACCCGTTAATGATTGGTTGTTGCCGGTTAATTTTAATCACTTTAGGTGTAATTAAATTAGGCATTTGTACTCTTAGCAAGTACTTTTATTTGATACCAATATTGTAGGAAAGAATAAAAAACTTATTTTGACATATTAGATTTATCGTGGCGTCACTTTATTTGTTGAGTTATTCTTGCAAACCTTTTTGGTTAATATTCATATTGTAGAAGTACAATAAAGAAAGCTAGTCCGCCATCTTAAGAAGTTTGCCATATGTTATTTCAAGCAAAATCATTTTATTTTTCGAGTGTTACTTAACAAGACCATTTTATGAAAGTGCATTAATAAAAAATAGTCCGCCATCTTTAGAAGTTCACCATATTGGATTATTAGTGACGTAACTTTATTCACCAAGTTACTGTTAGCAAGATGTTTTATTTAATACCCACATCGCGGAAGTGCAAATATGTAGTCCGCCATCTTGAGTGTTCCTCCTATGCATCATAAGTAATGTTTTGGTTAGTACAAGTTAGTTACAAGAAAAAACAATAATTTTATCAGTGCCGACCGTGAGAGGTTTATGGTAAATATTTTTAAAGAAAGTATGTACTCTACTGTACTAGAACAAACTTGATCTCTTCATTTTTTTTTATTTGTAAATACATACATAGAAACGACGGCATGGTCATTTTGTGTCGCTAATATCACATTTTATAATAAAAAATCACCTCTGGTATTTATTCTTTTAGTGTACAGGAATTTAACCATGCCGACAATTAGTTCCTTTTTTTGTTTAGATAGCGCTTTAACCACATAGGGTTATTTGCACGTGAACAAAAAATTTAGTCGTTTGTTCACACCACATGTTTGTTGTACTACTCTATGATTTATATTGAGTTAATTAGCTCACAGTCTGTTATAAAATTTAATGTATCTCTTAAATTGTTATTAAGAATGTCCTGAAGGGAGTCTTTAAGGTTATTTTTCTGTCTTTCTCGCGCGTGCTTTGGATACTCCACTAAAATGTGTTTAATGGTTAGAGGCTCTGTACACAATTCACAGAAAGGACGGTTGTCTTTTGTTAGAAGGTAACTATGAGTTAGTTTAGTACGCCCTATCCGAAGTCGATTAATTAACACTTGTTCTTTTCGGTTTAACTTTTGATTCACGCAAAACCCGAACATTAAACAAAAAAGTCAGGAGATCAATTTTTTTTAACCTAAATGAAAATTTAAAAAAATATAAAAAAATTTTTCCGTAATAGAAAAACCATTTTACATTTTATTCCTGTTGACAAGTAATTAAATATAAACTTCATTTTCGCCATAAAAGATTTCAAAATAATTTTTTAACACGATTTTGTCATTTACGCAAAAATGAATGCTTTTAGAATAGTTTCATTTTATGACGTCACTTATAATTTAAAATCTTTTACAACCAAAATTAATTTAAGTATTTTATTTATAATTTTGTCATGGATGCTATATCGTAACATTAGCTTTTTACCCATTTCCATTTTATTATAGCTTTGTTCGTAGCGCAAAGTTTTTACCAATTTTCAATTTTCTAACGCACATGCTTAGTTAAAAATAGTTTCCTAATTAGTTGGAAATTTTTACCTTTGCGAACGAAAAACGTTCCTCTGCGAAGGTTTTAAAACACTTTTTATAAGTGACATTTGTGACGTCATTACCCGAAATTATTTCTACGCAAAAATAGAAGCTCAGTTTAAAATCTATAGTTACCTTGGCGATCTTACGGGTCTTAAATAAGTCAAATAAATATATATATATATCTATATATATACATATATATATATATATATATATATATATATATATATATATATATATATATATATATATATATATATATATATATATATATATTTATTTTGTTTAAAATTAAAAAGTTTTAAAAATACTTGATATGGAGTTTTCTAAAGAAGCTATGTACTTTTCATTTAAAAAAAAATGTTAGTTTTTTCAGATTACTAAAGCAGTATGCGTTACATTTTAAAAGTAGAAAAAAATAAATAAACAGATTGAAAATATCAAAAGTAAAAAAAAATCCCAGCGTTCCTTCTACACCTTTTAATTTTTTTTAATAGAATGATGTTCCAGCTTTATAACTAATACAAATTTGGTTGCCCATTTTTTCCTACTATAAATTAAAAGTATTTGCTATACAATCAATCATTTTCTTGGTAAACATTATTATTAATAACATGCCTTATTCTATATGGAATAAAATATACATTAGCTAGTAGTTGTAATATTAATGCATTTATTACTTTTCCCTGTTGTGTATTTTATACGATATTGTGTTATTTTCGTTTACAGCAGCGGGACCCTTAGGGGTTAAAATGGTCTCCTGAAGTGGAATTTTTAAGATGTTTAAAGCATCAAAATAAAACCATTAATGAAAAACTTGAGTATGCTGACGGTCATTGTTGGCAAGTGAAAACTATACAGGGCAGCAGCTTAAAGTGTTTAAACATATTATGTACCAATTAAAGGCACAGTTTAAACAAAAATGGACAGATTTAAATAGAACTTTAAATATTTTTGGTAAAAACTATGAAACGTGTTTAAAAGGATATTTTTAAATATCTATTACCAAAATTCAAGCCTCTAAATTGCCAGTACCACCAGCAAAAGCGTGTTGTAAATCTACGACGTATTTTTTAAAACACCTCTATTAACCCCTTAAGCTAAACCCCCAGTCACTTAAAAATCTTAATTAGCAACACCCCCTATGTGGCATTTCTCTGGACAGCTGATGAGAAATGCTTTTGGAGGTCGTAAAAAGGTGGGGTAAAATAAAAAACTACCCTTAAATTTTGGAAAATTATATTTTATTATTTATATGGAATACAAGAAAATATTTAATTAAATTAATATAAATGTAATAAAATAATTAAAATAAATTAAAATAGTAAACTCCCTGTAAAGCTTACCTGCCCCCATAAAAATTCTGATTAGTTCTGGTTACTTCTGCTGCACAAGCGCTTAACAACCAAGACCAGTTGCAATAACTTTTTCTTGCAAAATTTATTAACAGAACAAACCAGAACTTTTTATGGGGGCGGCTTAGCTCTATAGAGAATAATATTTAAATTTATTATTTATTTTTAATTAATTTTAATTTTAATTTAATTCAAATAGGATTTTTTATTTTTAATTATGTAATAAAATATAGTTTTCCAAAATTTAAGGGTAGTATTTGATTTTTCTTCAACTTTATCATAAACAATGCAAATAATTTTTACAAGCTTTCCAGAGAGGTGCGACATAAGGGGCGTTGCCATTTAAAACTTCTAAGTGACTAGGGGTGCATAGAAATGTTTTTAAAAATACGGCATTATATTTCTACCGAGTTTTATAGAAACGGAATTTTTTAAATTTTTATATTTTTCATGTTTGGAAAATATAGCTATTGTAACTAAGTTAACAAAGCATTGTTTAATGTCTAAGGTTGAGAAATTATTATTAATTATTTGCTGTGAACTTTTTACGTGGTTTTATTATATAATTTTCCCACAGTACTGCTTAATTAATGATTTAAAGTAGTTGCGACACCATAACAGTGTCTAAATAATTTTGACCTGCTACAGGTACTGTTTACTCCTCTTGTTTACTCCTCTGTGTGACGGTTTAACTTTTAATACGGACTTTTTTTAACTTTATAATTTTCAAAATAAATACTGAACAATAACTTTTAGTTTTACATTTTTTATTAAAATCTGGTAAATCACAAAATTACATTGACAGGTATTTAATACTTTCTTTGTTTTCGTGGTAACGCCAGGTCTAATTATTGTCGATTAAAATACAACAGCCAACCAGTTTAAAACTTTAAATGTTACATTATTAGTTTTCTGACTTTATTATATTTTATTATTATTTAACATTAAGTCGTCGTTTTCTCGTCACAGAAAAAAAATGTATTATTAATTGTAAATGATAGATTTTAGATCTCAGTTATTTGTCTCCCTTCGACTTAAGTCAGGAGACAACAAAACTTTGAGCTAAAATCTAGAGCTTTTCTCCTGTATAATAAATAAACTTTTATTTAAAAAAATGTTGTGGCGTACCATGTTTTTCCTAAAAATATTTAATTAAACCCCCATTTCCTCCCCCCTTACCAAACAACACTGGTGACATTTTTTTCTTATTGCCAAAAAATATCTTCTGATGCATACGAGGCGTTCCTTGAATTTTTTTTATTGTTTAAATTGGCATAAATTTTATATAAAAAACAATTATTTTAAAAATTGTTAATACTCAGTAGTACAAAAACTAGGACGATTAGGTAATATAATATATATATATATATATATATATATATATATATATATATATATATATATATATATATATATATATATATATATATATATATAAAGTTTTTTCATTATAGTATCACCCCATAAAGTTTTTCCGTCTAGTAGTAACTCTTCGGAATGTCACCCTGTATTTATATGCCTATTCACTGTTTAGTAAACATGGTTATTTTTATTTCAGAAGAGACATATTTTCCCATCTTCTTCCTTAAGCACAAACGTCACAAAAAGTTTAAATGGAAAGAATGTCAAGTAATATTTTATGCTAAAGGGTATCAACTTATCTTTTTATTAGCTTTTAGCTTTTTAAAATTGATTCAGTAGTTTACGAATTAATTCAACCTAAGTATAGTAAATCGCAAATAGGTGATGTTCGGGGCATAGACCTTTATAACCTTCTTAATTGTAAATACAGGGTGTTTATTAACTTAACCGACAAACTTTAAGGGCTGATTCTACTATGAAAAATAATAATAAAAAATTTAATGAACATATGTCACAAACTTCTTGGTTTTGTAGTATGGGGTGTTAAAATAATTTTTTTAAATAACTTTTATACACATTTAGATATTTAAAAGGAAATTGGGAGAATATGCAATAAAATATTTTTATTTTGCACAAAAAAATTACCAGAGTCGTCCACGCTGTGTATAAGGTAAATTTTTTCTAAGAGAAAAATGGGACGCCACTGCATTTTTTTAATAAAAATATATATTTTTTAAATTCCCATTTAGTTGAAAACGGATCTTTTAACTTTTTAATGTGAACGGTTTTACCTAAATAAGCGCAAACCATTTCTCAGCTTGGTTATTTCGTATGGCTTATATAAAATTCTACTACTAAATTAGCTTTGTTATTTATTTTTTAATTAGATATAAATTTTATCATGTCAGGAAATGCTTTCTATTTATTTACGCAAAAACTGTACATTAAATAAAAAAATCGGTTGTCTGCAAAGTCGGTTTCTGACGATAGTTAAACGTGACAACGTCGAAAGAATTATTACCTTTATCGCCGCAATTATCGTTGCCATAAACAATTGATTGACTTTTCACTGCACGCTCACTTGAGTAGGAAAGAAACAGATGTCGAACGACGCGGAGATTGTACCTCTTTATTGCTCGTTCCGCGCTCTCGCTTGCACTTCAAACCCTTAATAAAACGCGCGAGGTATTGGCACATAAGTCATGTTTTTTGGTGCGTGCAGACGTTGTTATTTTAAAAAATCAAAATATAAAATGGGAATTTTAAAGCATATTCTTATTTTAGAAAAATGCAGAAGCCTATTTTTTTGCTTAAAAATATTTACCTTTAACCTCTTATGGACAAAACTGGTAAAAATTATTTTTTCTTGTATGTCAAAAAATGGTTTTAATGCATAAGAGGCGACCCCAATTTTTTTTTAAATATATTAATGGGTATAAAAGTAATAAAAAAACAATATTTGTTTTTTAAATAATTTTTTTAGGACATATGTTAATAAATCGTTTTTTTTTTTGACGTAGCAACGTCTTATAATTTGATGGACCCGGCTTCATTCACCAAAAACATTACTTATGGCCATTACCTTGCGCGTTCCATTTAAGGCTTGAAGTGCGAGCGAGAGCGCTTAACGAGCGACAAAGAGGCACAATCTCCGCTTCGTTCGACATCTGTTTCTCTCCTACTGGAGTGAGCGTGCAGTAAACAGTGAATGGGGTGTCAATTGTTTATAGCAACGATAATTGCGGCGATAAAGGTAATGATTCTTTCGACGTAGTCACGTTCAACTATCGTCAAACCGATTTTTTTTTAAATTTTGCAATCACTTATTCGTAGACACACTGTATCTAGGGGTTTTAAATGTTGAAAGCATTTTGTATACTCTAACTTAAGTTAAAGCCATCAGCATTGGAAATACTTTAGGAAAAGTGTTTTATAAGGTATATCTAAAGCTGCAGCTCTAAATAACCGGCAAATCATTCGCCAAGCCCTTGAAAAGACGTGAATGCAAGTATGGATGCGGTTTAGTAACATACATTTATAAAAGTAAGTTTGGTAAAAATTTAATGTGATATATGTATTTACAATTGCATTTAGCTAATAATAGATATTAGAAAAAAACGATGAGGACTTTTTCTTATTTCGTAAATATTAACAAATTATTTAAAAAAACATTTGTATGGACACAAAAGCTTTTGTGTTTTCCTTTATTTTTCTCTTTCTTATTAAGAATATTCTTTTTGTAGCCTTATCGGTTTATTTTATGCAGTAAGCTCTTGACTTGATAAAGCATACAAAAAATTAATATGGCTTCTTAATTTACTCAACTTATAATTAAAAACCTTTAAAGCATAATAGAAATCAAAAATTATTAAAGACATTTTGCCTTGAAAAGTCGTAGTGGTAGTAGGTTTTCATAAAAAGTCTTTTAAAGTCGTAAGAAAATTAGGATTATTGTGTTTTGAATAAAATTAGCTTTTAAAACAAGTTTCAGTTTTTAAAACAAGAAGTCATAAACTTCACTTTAAAACTAAAACTTTTGTTAATTTTTAAAGAAATTATTGAGTAATTACAAATCAAAGTGATAAATATAAATTTTAATTAAGAAATAAAATATTTGTCTTATAGTATGGTAGCAATTGTAATAAAAAAATCGATACAAATAGTTTGGCAGATATTTAAATCTGGTTATTATTATTTGTATATTCTTAAGGTACGTTTTTCAGGGAATTATTACTTAATAATTTCATTAATGAATAATAAACCGTCTTGTTTTCTAGCTCAGGTACTTGAGCTTTAAAAGCTATTTAAACATACCAGGTGTCAATGAATTTATCAGACAAACCATAACTTCTTAAGAATAAGATATATTAAAATGAGACTTGGTATAGGTAAATGGTATGATAAGAGGATAGTTTACGCATATTTTTAACTTTCCAATCACTTCCAGTTTGACCGGCAATGGCTTCAATTTTTAATTTTTACATGGAACACCCTGTATATTTTGCCTTTTTTGGATTCCTGACACAATTTTAGTTGGACTGTGATATTTTAAAAAGTTTTTAAGCCGACTTGATTTTTTAGAAAAATTTTAAAAGGCCATGATTGGGTGCAAATTAATTTAGTGGCCCTAGGTGATGTTAGAAAAATACAATCGCAAAGTTTTAGCAACTAATATGAAAGATAGGAATAAAACAATTTGAAAAATTGACATTTCCGTGCCTAACTACTATTTTTCAAATGGCAACCATTTCTAGGCAAGCACAAATAAAGGATTTTTGACAAATCTAATGATTACAATTTTTTTTTCACCCTTTCGGGGTCATCCCACCCAGGTCCGACGACCGCCCCCTAGGTGGTGCACTGCAGCCTGAAGGCTTATTGTACCTTGACCCCTACTCCTTCTCATTCACACACCATTCATTCCATAACTTGGATGGTTGTTGCTCGGTCCGCATCCCCGAGCAGAAACACCGTGTGCCGTTGCCCAAAACACCGCTGTCGCCGGACACCCATCAAATTATGGGCGCGCATTCCACTGCTTAACTCCGGAGATCGACGCTCGCCGATCCAACCGAAGCTGCCACAAGCGCGCCTATGATTACAATTTACTTACCATCGAATTTAAAATTAAGTAATAAATAAGGATCATATCCACCTAGATGCAAAACTCCAAATGGCTCTTAAAAAGAATCAAGTAGGCGTAAAAAGATTTGAAAATGTAAAATTACTATTTAAAATTTTCCCAGAAATCAAACAATTTTAAAATATACAGGGTGCTCTATGTAAAAATTCAAAATTAAAGTCATTTCTGTGTAAATCAAAAGTAACCAAAAAGTAAGTAATTTGCGAAAACTCTCCTCTTTCTATACCATCTACTTACACCAAGTCTCATTTTGATATGTCAAAAACTCTAGAAGTTAGGGCTCGCTTAATAGATTCGTTGACACCCGGTATATGTCAGTTAAGTAGAAATTTAGTAAATAAAAACTTTATAGTTTGAAATAATTATTATTAAATGAAATAAATTACCGATGGTACAGGAAATAAAACATTTACCTTGCAATTCTTTAGTCCTGCATGAATTGACTTGAAATTCTAAGAGAAGTACGCCAAAACGCTGGGAATGGTTGCCATTTTTTATTACATTTTAAATACAGTAATTTTATGGAAAATACTATTTATACATTTTTAGTTAAACCAATATTCTTCAAGTTATTCGCGATTGAAATTTTTCAACGAAAAAAATTACTTTTTATGGTTTTTTTGCGAATAACTCGATAAATATGCATTTAATAAAAAAAAACTCTTAAAAAGCAAATTAAAGCTTTTTTAAAAACAAACAAAACTATTTTGTTATTATTTTTTACAGCCAATAGAAACCAAGAAACGGAATGTAAATTGTTGGCTTTTTCACTAAATGCAAAATTTGAGACATTTTAAGTCAAACAACAGAAATATTCTGTATTGTTTAAGAAAAATGATTATCCTTTTTAAAGTACAGACTTTTTTTTAAAGGAAGTCTTTAGTATAAAAATTGGAGTAGTTATAATAATAATAATGTTACTACCAAATTTCTTTTACAAAAAATCAGTAAAAAAATCTCCGTAACTACCTTTCCAATCAAAATTGACCTTTACTCTTCTACAAACTATTTTCATTCATGTATTTTTAATGGGGCGATTCTCACTAACATTTAACAGATCGGGATGGAAAATGTAATATATTCAAACAGCCAATATTTGTAATTGTTTGTTGTTTTTTAGGACAATATTATCTAAAGAGTACAAAACTATCCCAAAAATAAAAAATTAAAATTAAAATTTGACCAAATGCTGACTACTTTCGTGTGACCATAACATTGCGTAGTGTTATGACCGTCTCACAATTTGGTTAATTTGATTTATTTATGCTTGACGTACTCGGAATATTATCCATTTTTTTAAATAAAATAAAGGATTATATTTCTTAAATAATTTAACGGTCATGCATATTTGAGAAATATTCTTATGGCTTTTGAAAATCCGTTGTAACCACTGCTCTCAATGACAGAAACCAAATCGGACTTGACGAAATATAATACACAAAAATAATTTCTATTGCATATCGTTAAGGCAATATTATTTTGAATAATACCTTACAAAATTTAAAACATTATTTCATTCCACAAAAAAGGTGACGGTCGTGAGAGTGACGGTCTTGTAAAATCAATCTATTTTTAAAATTATCTAAAAGAAGCGACGGTTTTATTATTGGTTTAAGGTTAGACCTAATAACGGATATATTATTGTTAAATATAAATTGCATAAACAAACTATAAATTTTAACACAAAACATGTTTATGCTATGGACAATCTTGTTACGAGAAAAAATACAAAAATGTTATACTCACAGTTTTTCAGAAAATAAAACGTTACATAAACAGAACACAAATAAAACATCCGACATCAAACACGGCGTCATTTATATTGTCTGTTGGGTAGTTGACAAGCCACAGACTAGCCTCTAGTGACCGCAATAAACGATTAAAGTGTATGTGACGTTCAGGTTAATCAAACAGAGAGACAATGTTCTAATTATTTTAATATCACAGTCATCAGGCCAATAGTCACCTGCGGCGCAATCGTATAGTAGACAAAAAAACAGCAAATAACGACAGTCACACCCTAAGAAGTACACCTTCTATCGCTATGGAAATAATCCTGAGCCTAACGCCCTTGGACATTTTTATCAAGACGGAGACTATAAATAGCGCCTATAGTATGATAAATACTGGGACGTGGAAACAACATCCTGGAGGGCACGGTCACACTAGGGTAACAAAAATTATCATTATAGATCAGACCACATGACTGGGGTCTACAACTTCGAAAAACCATATAAGGTCAGCTGCAATCCTGACATATGGACAAATGAAACACCTCCATCACTTGACAGAGGCTTGGTTTGGTACACCAATGGCTCAAAGACGGATGATGGAGTAGGTGTTGGTGTATTTGGGGCAAGGCCCAAAGCGACTTTTAGCCTCCCATTAGGGAGGCAAGCCACTGTATACCAGGCAGGTTCAAGAGAATATGAGAAGAGGGTATTACAACCACATCATTCACATTCTCTCAGACAGCCAGGCTGCTCTAAAAGCCTTGCATGCCCATCGTATACCATCCAAAATTACGATGGAGTATCGAAATGGTATCAAAGAGCTTGTCGCCAGAAACAAAAGGATAACAATTCTGTGGTTTCCTGGACACTCGGGAATAGAAGGCAATGAAAAAGCACATGAACTAGCGAAAGCTGGGTCGTCTAGAAGGTTTAACGGTCCAGAGCCAGTACTCGGACTGTCTAAAAAGGTGACGAAAACAACGATAAGCAGATGGTCTCAACAACAACATCTTGCTCGTTGGCATACATCACCTGGCCAAAGACATGCAAAGGAGACACTGGGCGATCCTTTCAAGGAACTAAAAACTGAGGTTCTCCAGCTGAAGCGCACTCAGCTAAGACAAGTAGTAGGACTTCTGACAGGACACTGTCATCAAAGGAAAAACTTGAAAAAATGGGCAGTTACAATGGACCCATAACATGCAGGCTTTGCGGGGAAGAGAAGGAAACAGCCTTACACATAATATACAACTGCATTGCACTGACACGCAAAAGACACAGTCTATTTGGGAATATACATAACGGGAACCTGCTCCCGCATAAACATCTTGGCAGAAATCTACTAAAGCTGATGAAGGGCAGTGGACTTCTGTAACAAGGAAACAATAAGCCAATAGGCTGCAGTGCAAACATGGTCGAATGACCAACCCAGTCTCAAACCAACCAACCAACCAACCTACCAATTATTTTATTATGCTTTAAAAAAGCGATACCAGAAAAATTTAGGTGTTTTTTTAGTGAAGATTCAACTTTAAGTACAGTTTTCAAGACGCGTTATAAGTTGTTACACAAATTGCATGGCCCTTCAAAATGATTTTTTTTTCGAAAAAGACATGGGACGGTCTTGAGAATATTTTGATATAACTTAGAAAATTCAGAAGCTTTTGTAGATAATAAAGCTCTAATAACCCTACATTTTGTTAAATGTCCATATTTATTTAAATAATTATAAGAAACAAACAAACAATAATTGATATTTAATTTAACTAACATCTAGAGACATAACATATTAAAAGTTACTGAAAACTACCCAATTACGTCCAAAAAGTATAACCAACAAACAAAAAAAAAAACTAGGTCTTAAAATAACAAACGATTTTTCACAATTTCGTATTTTTCACGCATTTTTTTAATAACTCCGAAATTACTAAAAAAAATAGCAGCCAGTATCAAATTGTAGCTCTTTTAATGACTTTTTCGAGCGTAGATTTTCTGTACAGTGAATATTTGGCAAGATAAAGCCATTTAAATACTCTGTGTACGAAGGAGCGACACCTCCTCCTAGCAAGTAAAAAGTCAAAGCATTTTAAGAAATTTAAAAGGCCTTGTAGCTCTTTTAAAACCCTACAAATCCGTTGCTAAGTAAAAAAATCCAACAATTAAAGTAAAGAAGATAAGTTAAAAAAAAATTAATTCCAATTTATTTAAAAGTCAATTTTAAAGCTAATAATCTACATAACTTTTCCAAATTGGGCATGGTAAATTGATTGATTTAAACGTATTAAATATGTATTGTTTAAAGAAAGTAGCAGTAGGGTGAAGGTCAGAAAAGACTAGGTTCTGACCTTATTTTTACTCAACTTAAATTTCGTGCTAGAGACTCTTTTTTCCGTGACAAAGGAGGTCTTATTGAATGATTTAAAAAAGATTATGTTAGTTTTCCTTGACAAATGCAGCATGTACCCGTTATTTAATTTAAAATCTATTTAAATTTGCATTTTACGAAAAAAGCTAACCATTAACACGGTGTATCTTAATTCAGAATTGGTCGTAGAAAATTATAACAAAATAATTATGTTCGTCTTTTTTAAAACTAATTTTTGCTTTCAAAAGTTTTTTTGATAATATGCATATATTTTATTTTTTCAAAAAACCTATTAAAAATGTCAATTTTTTTGTCTATACGTGGTATTTTATTTAAAATTTAAAGAATAAATAAAAAGGTCAAAAATCTTTACGCAATAAAAAAAGCATATCTGCAATCTGCATAAAAGGTTGTCGAATTTTTTTACAGAATTTAAAAAATCTTTAAAAATAAAAAATTTAAAAAGGATTAAAGAAAATTTAAGAAATTAGGAAACCTGAGAAAACGATTGTTTTCACCAGTAAGTTGGCCTAAAATTGAGTCAGGTTTTGTGTAAAGCATATGAAAATATATTTTTTTACTTTTAATTTAGCCCAACCTGTACGATTTTAATAAATACATATAAAATTATTGTATTTTATTGTTTATTTTATTATTATCTTTGTTAATGCTTGTTAAAAAATAAAAAAAAATCTTAAATCCCAAAGAAAAAAACAGCAACCGTTCAATTTAGGTTTATTGATATTTATTGTTATATATTTTGTCCATTAATTTTATTTTATAAAAGAAACATATTAAATCTTTAAATATTTTACCGCGCCCTTAAAACATTTTAAAACATATATTCGAATAAACAGAATTTTATTGCTATAATACAAAAGTTTCCGTTTTATATCAGAGTTAAAATTAATATAAGTAAAGCAAGCCATATGAACGATATTCATGGGAAAACTTTAATGTTTTAGGAAGTTAAATGGCTTGGGGATACGGATATGTGAATGCGCTGAAAATTTAAATTAAAGGCGGTAATATGCATCGGGTCTGACGATACGAATGTCCGTCGATTAGGAGTCCTGTAAATTGAGAAGTAAAATAAAGAGAAATATAAAATAAGCAAGTTAGTGAATTAATTTTATCTTAGTGCAGCTGCATGAAAAATAAAAGACAAAATATTATGCTTTGTTTTGCTTTCACTACTGTTGGCCCCGTTGCATGACGAGTAACCAGCTCTCCCCCTTCTGGGGTATGCTTTCCTAGGGCTTCGTTGGTGAAAAATCTAGACTTAAGCTTTATCGCTCCCAGAAATTCCGATTCAAATGTTTGCTTTTGTTTAATGAAAAGTAATAATTAATTTGACAATAAATTGTCAGCTGTCGAACCAAGAGCTGCTACTGGTATGGCGCATCACCAATCACTGTCAAAACTGACGCTTGCCCCGTAGGGCACCACCGTCTTCGGTCATTACGAAAACACGGGCACTCCACCAAACGTAAAAACATCAGGTTTTAGAAAAATTTGCTAACAGCGCTTAGCTCCAGAAAAAAAATCATTTTAGCGTGAATCTTTTCTTGATCCCCGAGGGTAAAACAAAATGCCCGTACAACTCCTTTAGTCGCCACACCCGGGAGAGCTATGTATCCCTTCACGAACGTCCGCACTCTTTGAAGTTCAAAGAAAAAGTCAAAAAAATTTTATCAAGCCACTGAGGTGAAGACCTTCCAAGCCTTCACAAAGTAAAACTGTTGAATTACTTTCTTCTTTAGCGTGTATCGTACGGAAGCTTTCCAGTTTCTTCCAGTTTAGTTTATCCAAGGCCATCAACTGCTGCGCACGTGTTTGTGTGTAACTTTTACTTTTGTAAGCCTCTTAGGCTCGACTTCAATATTTAGTTTTTATGTTTTTACTATAATATTATAATAACTAATACTTATGTGCCCAGGGGTGACCCGGGACAAAAAAAATCCTCCCAAAGAAATTTGGTATCAATTCATAGGTATAAATTTAATCTTAAAATCAACAATTTCTTACATACAGTGTTTCTAAACAAATGCGAAAAATTTTAAAGGTAAATTCTTCTTAAAAAAAAAAGAGGAGTTTTCCTTAAGCCGCGCCCAGACTTGCAACAATTCGCCATCCAAACTAACCAACCTGTTTGCGCAATACTTTGTGTGGGGTATGCGGCGTGAAGCGGCGCGGCCAATTGTTGCAAGCCTGGACGCGGCTTTATAAACATGGGTCTAAAGTAGGAAGATATTGCCAAAAAATTAGAGAAAAAAAGTTTTTTTTAAATCTTAAAAACACAAAGAGTATTGTGTTTAAACAACCAAGTAATGTTAAATTAAAAAAGATTGCCTTAATAGGTAGAGGTAAAATCACGAATTCAAAGCGACTCTGTATAATTCAAAACGAATTTCTCGATACAAAATTAATGTGGAGGACATTGAGATGCTGCATCCAAAATTTTAAGTGTCTACGAATGCAGATAGAGTAATAAAAGCTTTTTATTTAAAGACATGTTTTGAACAAAAGATATGGAAAATAATTATTTACTCGAAAACCGTTAAAGATAGGTATGGGGTAATATTAGGCAAACATATTTAGAAAGTAGTGGCGGATCAAAAATTAAAAAAACTTACAGAGTATTCTATTTAAAATTTCAAAGTTGATGCCACTTTTTGGTATAAGTGGCAACGCTGCATCGTTAAAAAATATTTCAAATCGTTGGATTACAAGCAATTACCTATGTTGCCAAATTTTCAAACAAATCCAATGTTCCGTTTGTCGTAAACGTCTAACGTACCATCGACCGTGAGACACTCGGTGTACACATATGTTTTAAACGTCTTAGCTTTTGAACTACGGGGTATTAAAATTTTTAAATAGGCATTGCTGCTTAATAATAATTTTTATACCAATTCAAATATTCTTAAAAAATTTGGGGGACGCCCGCTTTGCATAAAAGAAATTTTTTGACATACAAGAAAAAAACTAGTATTGGCATGAGGGATTTAAGGCAAATATTTTTTAGAAAAAAATGGTACGCCACTGTATTTCTGCAAAATAAAAATGATTTCCGATTTACTTTGAAACAAGTTTATTGTCTTAACTTTTTAGTTGGATGTACGGTTTTCGCGTAAATAAATAAAAACCGTTTCTCGGCATGGTCATTTCGTATCGCTTTTATCAAGTTCTGCTGTATAGAATCTCCTTCATTTTTTATTCTTTAGTTAGATGGACAATCGACCAGGTCAAAAAATATTTTTTTCTTTATTTACTTATAAACCGTACATCAAATAAAAAAAGTCAAAAATCAAATTTGTTTACAACTAAATGAGGATTTTAAATAATATTTAATTACCTTTGACCCCTTATGGGCAAATCTGGTAAAAAATAATTTTATTCTTTTATGCCAAAAGATTCTTCTGATGCATTGGAGGCATCTTTAATTTTTTACTTAAAATGGAATAAAAGTTATTATAAAAGACAATATATTTATTTAATTTTTAAATACCCCGTGGTTCCACAACTAAGACGTTTACACACCCTGCAAGTTTGCTTGGTGTATAAAAGGATTTTCATTAGTAGGTAATTATCCTTTGAAATTTTAGGGGATTCTGCGCTAATGTTTGAAATTGTGTTTTTGGGGTGCTATTCGGACCCCCTGAGGTGGCCATACGGAGTTTTTGGCTTGGTTCCTTGTTCTTAAGGTTTCCCTTTATATGTATTTTTGTTTTTAGCGAAAAAATTTTCCCGCTAAAATTCACAAAAGTAAGAGTTACTGGAACTTTTTTCGAGTTGATAAACCGGTTAGACCGGTATCGAAATTTCAAGAATTTGTAAATTTCGCTTCGCTGCTGTTCGCTTTAAAAAATTCTAAGAATTCCAAAAATGTGTTTTTTAGACAAAACCGCACCGTGTCACTGCACAATCCGCCGACCTAACATCCCATGCTTCTTTAAAATCTATATTTTCATTACAAACATACTGTTTAGAATGGTTTAAAAAAGAATAGTATTGGAAAACACAATACAATACATTTTATGTAAAAAATTCTGCAAGACATTTTAAATTTAAAAAGCATTTGTAAGCATTTCTTTACAGAAAATAGGTTGTTAAACCTTGACAGTATTTTTAACCTATTTTTAATTTAAAAATTCAGTCATTTGTCTT